>VZRI01004009.1:29293-129676 GCA_013397515.1 Upupa epops | reverse complement strand
CTTATTCCCAGTGAGGGTAACGGAGCATTGGAACAGACTGCCCAGGGGGGGTTGTGGAGTCTCCTTCTCTGGAGACATTCAAGACCCGCCTGGGGGTCCTGTGCACCTTGGTCTAGGTGATCCTGCTGTGGCAGGGGGATTGGACTAGATGATCTTTTGGGTCCTTTCTGATCCCTAATGATTCTATGATTCAATGATTCCCAGGTACCAAGCTTCAAGAAAACTTAGTGGTAGATCTATTAACATGAAAATAAAGAAACAAAAAAGAAGAGAGAGAAAGCTGTCCTCATCCTGCATAGGTCTCAAGAAGATCTCACTTTCTGTAAAACAGGCACAGAGTCCAGAGTGGTTCTTCAGAGCACAGAAATGTTGCACAGCATTGGAGTTATTTATACTGACTACATTTTATTTTTATTTTAAGCAGGAACCTGTCCTCAAGCTTCTCCCTACCACCACGCTTACATCCAGGTCTGTATCCTAAGTCCCTGCAGTTTTTGTACAAAAAATGAGTAAGGGTTGAAAGGTGCTTTCAGTGCAGTTAATACAATCTTTATTTTGCTGTGGATGATTCTGGTTGGACTGTGAACAGAAAGCTATTACATTCCTGAGAGGTATCTTGTGGAACATAGTCTGAATCTAAGATTTTTTTCCTTATGAAGTTTAGGCTTGTTAAACCAGTCAAAACTTCATGCAAGCACCTTTCTGAAGGTAGGTAGCACTGGTGAGAGCTGAGCAAAACCACCTGCAGGTCACTGTGCTATACTGAGTCTCGGAAATGGGAGAAAACTTTCCATGTGAAGTATGTTGCGTATTTATCTTGTAATAACAAGCGAAAAAAATAAAGGAAGCTTAGAAATGGATTGCTTTGCAATATGGCAAGAGCTCCTGATGTCTTACAGTGACATTGTTTAATTTCTATATGCTAAGTGGTCAAGGAATGCAAAGAGCCAAGAACGTTATTTCTAACTGCCTCTAAAGAACTGGGTAACGGTGGTATAGCAGCTAAAACCAGCTATTTCATCAGATTTCAAAGTAACTGAACTGCATGGGTTCAGTTAAAAGTCTTCGTACACCGAGGATGGATTTACCTGTTTCTCACAGAGTAGCCTACATCTGATTGTAAATCAATTCCAAATGTCTCCGTATCAGAGTAAAAGTAAGAATGTGTCATGCCTGTACACCCTGTCTGCACCCCACAAGTTTTTCCCAGGTTTTAACATGTTTTCTACTTTTATATTTTTGAAGGCAACACCAGCAGGTCTCCTTCACGAGGTACAGCTGACATAAGACCTCCACTGCCAATTCCCAGCAGACAGGTTGTTCACCAAAAAAACAGTGAGGAAAATGAGGTACTACACATAAAATGATTAACTGTAATGTCTAAGCAGCACATTTTCTGGTTAGGAGAGCAAACATTTTTCAAAGTTGTTTTTCTAGTTAGTAACCGCTGTCAGGATGTCAGTAGATGCTTTAGACACAGAGAAGGAAACTTGTCTTCGCCAAGAAAAAGCCCCAGTAGCAAGTCCCCAGTAGAACAGAATAGGAACAATACTCATTTGCTGGATTGCTTGTTTTGCACAATCGCCTTCAACTAGCATTATGTATTCAGTTCTTCCTTCCACAAAAGCTTGGTGAGCAGAGAATTCATAGCCTTTAATGGGAATTTTTGTTTCACACTTCTTTAAATTTGGCAAGTTTAGAGCAACTACTCCTGGTGAGAAGACTGCTGGGCAACCACAGATGGTACTCTCACAAGAAGTCTGCGTTATTTATTGTCTCAGATAATAATTTAAAAAGAAAAAATAATTGAAAAAACCCTCAACCCAGAGAAACAAAGGCAAAGGACACTGGTATCCCAGGCAGAAAACAGAAATGTATCTATAAGTCACTGGAAGTATTTTGAAATGTTTTTCTAGCTTACCTGCAGATACATTACAGATACATACTTAGTGTACAGTGATACTAGCATGATCCCTGCAGCCCATACCTTCAAAGATTCTGCACACCAGCTCAAATAGCCCTCACATTCAATTTTCACTCTACTTATATGTATGTTGTGAAAATCACAGACTAATTCATTCAAAGCTGCCTTTCTTTATCCTGTCTCACCAAACCTGCAGGACTCACTCAGCAGTGAATGGTACATGGCTGAGGTGAGCAGGCCGGAAGCAGAAGCAGCTCTTCGAAAAATAAACAAGGTACTCTTTAAAACATTGGTGATTTTCATCATCTCCTAGCTAGATACTAGTCCCTGCACTCAAATGGAAAGACTGCAGTAAAAAAACCATGGTAAAGTCATAGCCCAAGTATGGATATGCAAACTGGGGGATTCAGCTGGAATCTCTTTCCACATGTAAAAGGATCTAGTCTAAGCAAGCCACTAGGGCTCTTGTCTTCCAAGACAACAAATTCAGTGAGACCAGAACGCAGTTTCATCTCACCTCTCTTAGGAACAGTGACTTGCTCTCTGGAAATGAGGAATTTGTTCCAAATTCCAAGTTTAGATAGCTTGAATTAGATGAATCCTACTCTTATACAGGCCATATTTACCAGCAAAATGAAGTACAGATTCAAACACGTGAAACTCAGGCTAAGCTCAGTGTGTGGAGATAAACAAAGTTATATCCTATTGCTGTTGGAAATCTGTTCCTCTGTGATGCTGCACAGCACATACAATGAGCTGAATATGACATGTACAACATTTCAATGACATACTAATACCCAGCTTATGAGGTCGCATTCAATACCTTTAAGACAGGGTTACATTGGAAGACTACTTAAAACAGCTCTGAAATGAAGAAAAGCAGACTGTGTGAGGCAATAGCACTGCCTTTACAAAACTGCACAGACACTCATTATTTCAGGTTGTCTGTAAATAGATCATATAGCACCCTTGACTGACACTTACCAAAAGTGAAGTCCTCTTCTGCTTGAAATTATGTGAGGTTTGGACTTGGATAGTTTTCTTCCCCCTTTAATGAAATCTCACTCACACAGAATATCATTGTTCCCTTCCCTAAAATTCTGCATTTGGAACTGACGGGAAAGTTTGAAGCAGAAAACTCAAACATCTGAGAAATTACCTAAATTCTGTAATAACATGGTTTCTCTTACCAGGATAAAAGAACAAAAATTTAAAAGCTCAGGCTAAGATTGTTACACTGATCAAACACAGAAGTGATGCTTATTTGTCATCTTTCATCTTTTTCACCTTTCAGGATGGAACATTCTTGATAAGAGACAGCTCAAAAAAAAATGCTACTCATCCATATGTACTGATGGTGCTGTACAGAGATAAAGTATACAACATCCAGATTCGTTACCAGGAGCAGAATCACATCTATTTGTTAGGAAGCGTTGTAAGAGAGGTACTATGTGTTTTTCACTACTTCCCTCCACCTTACAGTATCTCCTCTCTCATTCCTATGTGTCAGGCTACTAAACTGTCCCGTAGAATTCTGCTTATTGTCTTAGAAGGGTTGCTCCAGATAGAATACGCTACTGCTCTAAGTAAAATCACGTTCTCCTGTTTGCACTCAGGGAATGAAGGTAGAGCTATTAGAAATCCATATGCCTGGTTAGGGTTTGTTTGTTTACCACTGTGATACCAGACAAGGGAAATACTCAACTGAAAGCAAATCCATATCTGCCAACTTTACTGCTTTACTCCCAGCATGGGATTTAGTGGCACCAGAGACTGCTCAGCACATGTGCTCTGATTGGGTCAGAACACTGAATTTATTAGTCAACTTTTTGAACTTTCAAGTGAGTTTAACATGTCAGGCAGAGTGACAACATAATGTGTTAACCAGGCAAGCCTGCATGAATCAATTACACAATGTTGCAGTAGGTTGTGCACACACCGCAGTAACAGTTATTGAGCTACAGACAGAGCAGGAATTCAAACAACTAGTCTGATAGTATCTGCTGTACCTTGTAAGATGGCTAAATACTTAGTTTCAAAAACTCCAAAACTTTGGTTTTACTAATTACTAATAATTCTGACATTTTGCCATAGTCTTCTCATTTTTTTTCGTCCCACAGGAATTTACTTCCGTAGCAGACATCATTGATCACTTCCAAAGAACGCCTCTTAATCTGATTGATGGGAACGACAGAGGTTCAAGAAACCAGTGCATGTTAAAATATGCTGCAGGACATATTTAAATGAGATGTTAATGAAGATCACATATCCTATCCAAGCCTTCTGACATTTGTGAACTTCAGGATATTTCCTTTTTCAGCAAATTAAAATGATGAAGTCATTAAAATCCTTTTAATTTTAAGGAGAATGGACAATAGTAATTGTAATTTGTGCCTTAAATGCACTACTGTGTTATACTCTGGCTTTCCTACATGTTTATTACCATCCACTCATCACACAGAGCATGACAATTTTTATCTTCTAACATATGCATATCTTCTTAAAATGATTTTCACACCAAATTAGAAGACCCAGAAATAAGTACCAACACAAGTCTCTGCTTTCATAGGAGAAAAACAAGTAAACTATTTTTCAGGTCAGAACTGTAGCAGCAATGTTATTTAAAGTGATACAGACACAAACACAATCAGGCTAAACTTAGCTCCCCTGCTACAACTGCTTTCTGGTTTTACCAGGTTTTCCCAAGAAAACATTAACATTCTCAGTTCTAAATTGCAAGCTGTAACCGAGGACCACCGAAGAAGATCAAGATATTTTCCCTCTACTTTGTTAAATGGATTTTATTCAACAATTAGCCTGATTTTTTTCTGGTAACTTGTAGTTTTGAAAAGATCTTGGTCTGATAATTATGTTTGACTTCATCATGCTTTTTCACCTTTAAAAATGCCCTCTGTGTGCATCATCACTTGAAACACTGAACCAAATTCAGGGGAGGAAAATGACTTCCATGTAATCTGCATAGCTTCACAGATAAAATACTCAGATTGCATGAATAGTTTCACTTGAAATATACGTGTTTTGTAAATGTTGTCTTCATTTCCACTATATTTAGCTAGGAGCTGGAATTTGAAGGTAGTGAATTTCATTTTCTAATTTTCTAAAGCCAAAAAGAAAAGAGAAAAAAAATAATTAAAAACTCTTCAGATGAAAAAACCTGATTTTAGCTCAATACTTTTTAGAAGCTCACTACTAATCTTGTGAAAGAAAAAATTCCGTGTGTATTTCTTTATAAATGCTAAAATTGAGATCAAGGCCCTTTATATTTTACCACTGATTCTGTGACCTGCAAGTTGCATTCAATTCCTTTGCACTGCCTTGACAAGACTGACCACCAGGAATACCAGCAATGGAACTGAGCTTTATTTCTTTTGAATCATTTGATTAGACAAAGAGATTAAACGTAAACTAGCATAACAAAGTATAGCACTGCACATGTTTTTCAGCAGAGACAACCTGGATTTTTTCAGAACAAGAAATCTGATTTTGATTATTCAGATAAACATGTTTTGTAAATGAATGAAAACACATGTCAACATTCAGGCACCCACAATTTCAGTATGTTTGAATATTAATTGTTATGAACTACACAAAAAACACTGGGTAGTCAAATCTTGGACCAAGAAAATTTCAGCACTTGGCATTTAGATGACTAAACCTTTCTCTCCAAGATGCATTAGAAAGTCACTATGAAACTAGAATGGAAGTACTTCTGGTTTTCCAGAAGCAGTCTGCTCTTTGGCCCCTTTCCTCAGCAGCATTTTTAGAATGAGGAAGGCCGATCATATGACAAGTGGTTCCTTCTTTACTGGCTGTTTCTTATCTCATTTCTGGAGCACCAGTGAGATTAGATAGCCACGATTTGACTTTAAGAAGGAGAGAACCACATGTGAAAAACTGCTCACTTTCCTGCCCTTTCCAGTAAATTACCAGTCTTTCCAGCCCTAGTGGGCTTGCTTTGGGAAATGTGGGCTTAAAAAAACCTACTACTGATAGCATTTTTCCACACTACATTTTCAGTTCAAACAAGAATAGTCTAACTGCAGGGAAGCATTTTATCACTTTCCAGTACAAACTGAAGCAGAATTAACAGATGATGATGCATGAAAATGGACATTATTACTTAATCTGTCAAACTCCAAATCTTTTCTCCAGCTTCTTTTAAACTTCTGGCCTTCTCAGGATGGTTGAAATTCAAAACAAGGTCACAAAGCAGTATCTGGCTCTCCACTGTAAGACAAAGAGCATTGGACCATGATTGTTTATAATCTGATTGTAGATGCCAAGTGAACGTCAACTTACATACAGCACTTTTTAAAGTGTTTCTCCATGAACTTAAGAATTGGTAGGTTGCCTGTTTTTTTTTTTTTACTTCAGGATGGTTAAATTAACTTACTTGAAGTATTTCTATGAGGAGAGTATTATTTTTTTGGCAAAGGAATGACCTGGACTACCTGACAGATTTTCCCCCCAGTTAGCTAATGTGATTCCATTTCTATGCAACTATTCTTTCATTAATTTTTCAAAAGAGCAGTTGAATGTCAGAGAAAACCAAGCCATTCAGGACAGCTCACTTTTGAAACAATGCCTTTAACAGCTTCTTGTTTGTTTAGCTGCATGATGATTCTATGCACTCAGCATTACCATTTAGTTTCTTCAGCTCACTTGACATCTTTTCAACATTTTTAATAGCAGTGTCAAGGTTAAACTGCTCAGCTGCAGCAGCAGTTTTGAACACCTGTATGAAACAGAAACAAAACATATCAAGCAGTGCACATATGATTCATAATCAGTAATACAGCTAGTTATAGTATTTTCGATTTTCTTTGATTTTCTAAAATAATATTTAAACTAACACTTCATCCCTTTCATATTCATCCACTTAGAAAAGGCAAACTGCAGCTACTGAAGGCACCAACTAAACACTTTGGGTTTCCTTTTACTTTCGCTTGTTTGTTTTACAAACAACTGCAATGAAATGAATAATTTGTAAAACTTAATTTCCTCATCTGCAGTTTTTTTTCATTTTCCCTATAGAATTTAAATGAAAATTCATCAAGTAATATTCAGAGAACCACAAGATGGAGCTGCCCTGACAGCATTGTGTGTAAAAGACATTAAAGTCACTGTTAGCCTTGAATAATAATGAATATTCTAATACCTGCCCAGGGACATTTACATCTCTACAGCCAATTGTTTTACAATCAAAGTCTTTGCTTATTTTGGAGCTCATGTTCTCACCCTTTAATATTTAATTTTAAAAATGCAGTCAAAATTTGGAGAGAAGACCGGAAACCATCTTGAGTACAGTTTGATTTTTTACATTAATACAGCACTCTAGGACTTTTTTTTTATCCCTAAGAAACATATTAAAGAAAATTGCACATATCATGTTTTCTGGCTTGGTTATAAGCTCTTTATCATATAAAAATTCTAAAAAGAGAACCTGGAAAAACTGGGTGATTGATAAATTGCTTGCTAGGTAGAATACCTCAGCACAGACAGAAATTCTACCCAAAAAACTGAACTCACATTTAACGCAGTTTCTATGTCCAAGTCTCTTTTCCCTTCAGGCTTTGCATTGATGTCATCAGCTAAGACCAAAGATCCTAAAAGGACAAACCTCACATTACTATGAAGTAAAATATAGATATAGGATATATACGTATATATCTTTCATATCAGCTATACCACTATTTGATAAATATAATTACTAGACTTTGTTTTCATTAGTGTTGCTTGAAAGTAGAGTCTAAAGGGTCGAATTGTTTTAATTCTTCTCAAGGAAGAATAAAATCTTGGATTTTATTAATTTCTTCTTTTAGGGACAGTGTTTCCAAATTGTTTTAGGAGTTAAACATGGAACTACTAACAGCATTACATTAGCGATGAAGAATCCCTCCAACAGAAGTCTGTATTTTTTTAAATGGGTAGAAGGAGATGGAAAGAGAATCTAAAGCCATGCAGAAAAGAAGTGGTGAACGTCTTCAGGTCAGTAACAGCTGAGATTAAATACCAGATCCCTGGACTCCTTCCTCCATTCCCCCCTCTCTTCTCTCCTGGCACTTCAGGACACCCTCAGGCAAGTTTAAAC
Source organism: Upupa epops (assembly GCA_013397515.1). Lineage (NCBI taxonomy): Eukaryota > Metazoa > Chordata > Aves > Bucerotiformes > Upupidae > Upupa > Upupa epops. Next base: position 121,640 of record VZRI01004009.1, on the reverse strand, counting down.
GTACAGGGTCACTAGAAAGATGGTTCAGCACTGGAAACAGGAAACAAAAAGGGGTTATTAGACCCTGATATGGTATGCAGAGCATGGAAAAAGCCCCTGCTCTGAGATAAAAGAGCAGACACAATAGTGTCACTTCAGTTCGGCCCTGGGAAGCCCCACTCCCTGGGGGGCTGATAATATCTGCCCTGGCCTGGAGCAGGCAGAAGGTAGAGCATGTCCCAGTGCACTGGCAGCCGCTGTAGTTTGCTGCCTTCTGCTTCACTCAGCAAGGAAAGTCCCATGATGTGTTCCTCTCCAAGCACATCAAATGAGGGTAGGTTGCAAGAGCTCTGTAGGAGTTGTGATTTTACTTTCAGTTTATAAGGTCTTGCAAGGAGACCAGTACAAACCAGTTCACTGTGCCCTTTCTGCACTCCTCTAAGGTTCAAGTCCTCTGAGGTTTGCAAAAGCTGGTGATTTTCCTGGCAGAGTACCAACATGTAGGTATGTTCAGAAAAAATATATGACCGAGTGTTTTTCTTTATCACCTTTATATAAATGTAAACCACATAGAAAAGGGCTTACACTGTTATCACACATATACGTGGGAGGCAGTTCTATATTCACCCCTTGTTCAAATATTTTACTTGTTTATATTCTCCATTTTTTTCCCACATTCTGCAGAGGATCTCTTATATCATCCTACAATTCTTCTGTGAATTAATATTAGAAGGAAAAATAGAATAGAAAAATAGAATGTTGGCTGCAAACCAACAGAGAAAGTAGATTTATAAAATATTCAGTAAGTGGAGTTGCCAGAACTATTTGGACAAACCAAGTGAAGTCATTCTTAAAGACAAGGCCTGTCTAAAAATAATCACCAGTAATCTGAGATTTTAACAAGTTAAGATAATCAGTGGTGTAGGTGGTTGATTGTAGAATGCATTTTCTTTGAAGAATTTAGAAAGAGAGTATGAGATATTTAATTTCTACAAGCAAATATACTTGGAATTGAAATATTTTCTGGACTTCTTTACAAGGTAACATTTCAATATTACAAACTGAAATTAGTATTTCAGTGATTATTTGACAGCTTTATGAAAGGACTCTTCTCAAAAGTGTCGCTAACAGTTTCATATTGACATGTCCATGTACGAGCTGCAGTTTCAGCTTTGCCTGAAATAAACCACAGATTTATGTGCAAAGACAGGTGCAGGTAAAGTGGATTGTAACTCTTGCTCACCGTGGGCTGCTGTGACTGTGTGCACTGGTTTAACACAGGGACAGCTATCTCCCTGGAGCCTGCCTGAGAATATTCACTTACAGGAGGTGAAGCCATTCAGCCACCTTTATGAATCTCAGGTAGAGAAAGAATTTCTACCAAACCAGTTCTATGAAGGTGAAAAAAAAAGAGCAGGAAGATGAGAAAAATATTTCAGATCATGAATTTAGGATTATGATGCAAATCAGAAAGCTCCTCAGGCAACTAAAGCAGTGCAGATCACTTTATGGAACTGCCTACCTAATTTCTGCAGTAAAATTACTTCTAGTAGGATTTCAGTCAAAAATGAAGCAATTAACTACACAACCTCTAAAGCTATTAAAATACACAACCACTGAACAGCAGGACTCAAAAATAAAAGACAGCCAAATCAACTTTCCTATATAATCAGAGATTAAGTAAAAACAGAGACCATGATCTCGTGTTATATCTCACAGTTACAAAAATACTTTAAAGAAATTGTTCTAATGAGAAATAGAAAAAAATAATCTATGGACTTCAAAGAAAAAGAGTATTTTTGTGAGAGGCTTATAAACATGGTGACTGTATTTTAAGGAAATCATTATACATAGGGGACAATGTATAAGAAAATACTGAAAATATAACCAGTTGCTTTGAAAGCTTTAGCCTTTGTAAAAATTTCCTAATGAACCTACTAGGGGAGCTTCAAGCTTCAGTGTGTGTTACTCAGCTTCCACATGAAAAGCTCTAACAAAGGAAGGACTACCTTTTTACCATCCCTTGTGTTTAAAAAGTGTTAATACAAACTGGAGGAAAGCCAAATAGAAAGTAAAGCAACAGATACTAACAATACACAACCTCAACATATAACAGTTACTGCTGATGAAATAATTTACTTCATAAATTTTAGAGCATATGGAGGATTTTCGTGGATGAAAACTGGTAAATGCTAGAAGGCCAAAAAAAACCCAAACCCCTGACCAGATCATAGCATGAAGCAGTAAAGCAAAAGCTAGACTTTGTCTTGAAAAAGTTTTACTCCTATTAGTTGAGGCAAAGAGCAGTAGCTAGAAAAGATTTCTCAGTGAACTGACTCTCCTTTATACATGCTCATGAACCAAGAGGTGTAACTCCTGAGTCCCAAGTTAAGGCACGTATTTGTGACACAGTCTATTTGTGTCATGAAACACCTTTGCTTGAAGAGTTTTCATCCAGAAATGGATTTACCTACATTATCTTTTCTTTACCAATGCACACATTTTACTACTTGAAATATGCTAGAAGCATCAGAGTCATAGAAAATGAGAAATTAAACTGAACAGGGACATTCTAACTTTGAAATTGCAGGCTTGATCAGAGGGCCTCTTTTTTATTCACTCAAGAAACGATCAACAGGAAACACAACGAAAGATCCCAAAGCAACTCCTGTCTTGGCTGTTCAACTGAGACCTTCTCTGAATACTGGAATTGGTAGAACTAGAGAGCAACAGAAGAGCATACCCCAGAGCCCCTCCTTCCCACAGCAAAAATGCATTAGGCAAAAGTATAGTGGGAAGAGCACGGAGTTTGGCTGAAGGGTTTGTGATTCAGTCAAAATGTGAAAATCTGTGTAATAGATGTCAATTAATGCCACTGTCTTAGTAGCATATAGTATTAGCTCCCCACTCTGATAGGAAAGGCATGTAGCAAAAGAAAGGAAGACACTCACAAAAGCCATGCTTAAGGGCGGCTCTCTCTATACTGTCAATGATTATCTCTCACAGTGCCATTTGCAGGAGGTAAATCAGGCTTATTCAAATAATCCAGAGAAAATTTTTTCTTCTCTGCTGAGTCCACCAACTAGGCAGTGGAGACAACTGGATAAGATTTTGATTAAGAACTCTTCCAGGTCTCATGTCACACATGAATGTGCTTTGCTCTGTTTTGCCAGTGTTTACAGTTTAAAAATAAACACTCCATTATCCAGGTTGTTTTTTCATTGAACTCAGGAAACAGTATCAAGTTGAGAGGACTGCTGACTCCCACAAACAGTTAGTGTCTAGCTTCATATTTACCCTGGAGGAGTCTCTATATGCATGCAAAAAAATCATCAGGTGTCTAGCTGGATAAGCTGCCTGCACATATGGATGAAGTTGCATTCTCTTCTGAAATAAAACTTTAAAGTGAAATACCAGCATTGTCCAGATTCTTTTATCAGTAGAATTTCTGAAATCAGTTTGTTCAGTGACAGCTTCTTTCAAATATGAACAAGACTGCTCTGACATAACTATGAGATAAGGTAAGAAGTTATTAGCTGTGATCATTTTGTGGCAGCTACTCAGCATCAAAGACTGAGCTCTCACGTCTCCACATTTGCCCTGGCTCAGTTTTCTCACACTATGACAATGGTGACATTGTGTTAAATGAATTAGGACAGGTATGAATGTGAATGTGAGAAAACAAATATGCAAATCACAGCACAAAAATAGAACTTATTAACAGAAATAGAAGTCAATATTTATGTTAAAAACACTTACAGTGAGTTCAAGGGAGGAACTGGAAATGTGATAAGTGGAGAAGGAAAAGGAACATACCTCAACTGGTGCAGTAGCTACAACTCTGGACATCTTTCTGACCCAGCACCTGAAACTCTGTGAGCTCATGTGCTATGGGGGTTGTACCTGCATGTTCAGTACTTATCAGAGAAGGAAGTGTGAAAAGAAGTTGCAATAGTCTCTATCTCTTGAATTTGGCACATGGGTTCACAAAGCAAGAGACAGCTGCTGCATGATTAATACTCCTGAGCTGCAGGTACAAATGGAATGAACCTTATACAGAAATTGCAAGACTGGATGGGTCTAGACGGGAATGAAGATGAAAAACTTACTTATGTCTGCTGGATTGTCATGAGCAGGGAACTATGCCATAGCACAGTTGAGTTTCACAGGGGTGTCAACAGGAAAGACAGTTGAAATAAGAAAAAAAAAAATCTATAAAAGTCTAATCAAACTTCAACTCCCTATGAAGGATAAATGGACTTGAACATCTCAGAAGTCTGCCTGCTCAGAGCCAACAAAAACATCATTACTATATTTTCATCCTCTCAGTAGATCTGACTCCATCAATGAGTATTAATTGGCATCTACACATCAAAGTTAAGTTTTCTCTTGATGTTCCTATAGGAATTGAACTGCAAAGCCAACATTTATGTGTCTCTTTGTAATATTATTGATCATGTTGCCAAAAACAGGGAGTCCTTCTCCCCAAAACTTCAATATACTATGGTTTATAGCAAGAAATTTAATAAAAAAATAATGCTACAGTCACAGTTCTTTTCGGGATCTGCCCTGTTCAGATTAATTTTACACAAATTCATTCTTTCTTCTAATAAAAATAATTGGAATATACCATCAAACAGTATAAAGAAAAAACAACCCAAACCCCCTCAAAAAGACAAAACTAAGAGTTTGGAAGACTGTTCCAAAAACCAGTCTGAGAGTTGATAATTTCTCCTGTGAAATAAAAATGAGTGAAATGTCTTACATTACTAGATTCCTTTGGAATTGCAGAGAAATTATTGTATCAGATCAAGCATCTATACATGTCTGTAGTTATACATAATACCAATTTCTGATATATTAGCACTGGCATTTAGCAACATAAATTATTCACAATCCTTTTTTATTGTGCACATTTCTTCATAAGTTTGGAAGCTTGATAAGAAGGATGTAATTGATGGAGTTTGGTGGCCAGACTGATGCATGCTACAGACACATACAGAAACAGCTTCACAGCACAAAGAAATGGGATGTGCTCCCCACTCCCACAAAGGATACAGGAACTGGCTTTAGTGATAAATAAAGAAATTCAGTCCTAACATCTGCACATTGTACAAACAAGAAATAACACCTTATATAAATTTAACAAAGTGGATGGAGTCTGGTATCCCACACATATAAGGCTGTCAAGAGTTATTGTCAGCAAGTCCCAGATCCTTTCAGAGTCCTCACCTCTTTCTTTCCCTGCACATGACAGACCTACATATCTTTCCAGGAGATTAATAAACAGGTTTCAGTCACCATTGGGTACAAGTTATGGCATGTTAGCCATACTAACTGCCTCTTTGCTTGATGAAACTGTCAGCTCTGTGGAAACTCCAGTAAATTACAAATATTTTCTGCTGGAGTCTACTGAAGTCACTACAGAGTTAATACCAGCAGAAAGATCTTGCTGAGTTACCTCAGTTACAACCAGCAACAGCAACAATGTCTCATAGCCAGGTGCTCGGCCAGGGTTAGTCCCTGCCAGGAGCCTATCACAAGACTGTGGGTGTGCTGCTACACTCGTGTACCCCAAACAGCTGCAGATGCATCAACTCTAGTGTGGCCGCAAAGACTGAAATTACATGTCCAGGGCTACCCCCTCCCCTGTGTGGCTCTCATGGAAGATGCAAGAAGAACCTCATCGAAAAGAATTGTCGGTTCAGCCACATATTTAGAGAGCACTGGATTTGGCTCTGTATGCACCAAGAAAATTAAAGAAAGCCAACTGAAAGTGGACCTGTACAAGCCAATTTGAAAACAGGAGATTTTTTGTTCTTTTCTTCTTCCTCAAGCACTTGCAGAAGTTAATATAAAATAGTTTAACTTTAGAGAATTCATACACATTCACACATAATGTTGCTTGACAGGTATTACACCAGCTTCCTAATCCCTTTACATTATTCCTCTTCACAGTCTGCATGGGGCATGAAAATAAAGTGGGATTATTTTTCTGTGCCTAGTATTGCTTAAAATCTCTTTCACATCTCTGGGACATGTAATTCACTATTCATTTCCTTCTAAAATTAAAAAAGATTTACCAAAATTAAGTAAACCAGAAATGGTAAGAACATTCTAATGCTACTTGGTGATTTATGCATAATCTTGCAGGTTTTTTGTACCTGACAATTGTACCTGACAATTTAACTAACTAAATTACCTATGAAACTGAAAATATCTTTACCTGCATAAATAATTGCTTTTTCTGAGCAAACTTATCCCAGCATTTTACTTTCAAAATCTTCCCTGTAATTTTCATTTCAATTAGTATAGCACAAAGTTGTTTTCTTGTGAATTCATACTCTTGTATTGGGGAGTATAAATAAACTGACCATCTCCTTCACTGCTGGTCAGGTTCCGTGTTTATGATCAGAACCAGTCTGGTGGGTTTTGTTACAGAACTGCAGAGGTGTCTCAGATTAGATTTGCTAGCTCCCTGATGGTGTTAATAAAATGCAGGTTCAAATATAAACTGTTCATAAAACTGAATCAACACCTATGAATCTGAATTTCCAAAACCAGTCTCAGATTGCTGTCTTTATGGTATCACAAGTAAGTGTCTTCTTTATTCTGGCATTAACATTTTTTTACTTATTTTGTGAAATCATCTTTTTGATTTGCCAAGTCATTATTTTTCAGTTGAGCTTGTGAATTTCATCCCAGTTAGACCAGATTTTTTTTCCACAAACTTGAGTAATCAGGATTGTGACATTCATTTCTTTCATTCATTGTGACATCCTTCATTGTGACACTGCAACTTGTTTCCTGCCCAGCAACTTCCCTCTCTTCAGAAAGCAAAACTACAGATCCCCAGAGCTGTGCTTGCATTTTTATTTTCTAAATGGACTCATCCAAAGACTAAAGCTAGTAATTGAGTATAACTTAACTATTTTGCTCTGCTAAGACTCACACAAAAACCCTTTTCACCCATCCATTAAATGCAGGCCATGTAACTACCTGCAAACATCACATGGCAGTGAGGGAAATAATGTCTTTAGCCACAGGACAGCTAATGCTCTTCAGAATGACTCAACTCAGCTGTAATCTAAACAAAACTACCTTGTTCTTGCACAGGTGAGAGAGAGGCCAAAAAAGCCTGTGGTTGAATCAGGAAATGATCCAAGAAGCCACAAAACCTCTTGTGCTGAAAATTTAAGGAACTAAGTGCTAACTACAAGTGGAGGCCTGGACCAAGATTCCAGCCTGAGTTTTGCCTACAGAAAGAGGAAACCTAGAGGGACCCTAAGAAGTTGTCTCAGAATCCAAGCTCTGCTAAAGAGTGGAAGAACTGGAACTAAATTAATGAGATTACAAAAATAGAAGCACAAGACTTATCTTTTTAGCTTTGTGTTAGTAAATCAAGAGTTATAACAAGAAGTTTGCCCTTTAAGTATTGTGTCATTTCAGCAACTGAACACTTAACATCTGTGTGCCCCTAAAATAAAAAAAAAATCAGGTAATTTACATAGCAATTTTTTGGTCTTACAATATGAACACAAGTTGTGGTTTCGGCTACCTTGGCATAGCTGATATCAACATATGATCATTAACTTTAGCATCATTTCAGTGCTCATCGCTTTTTAACCTCCTTTCACTGTCCACATGCTCTCCTGGATCCACCTTATTACTAAAGGAAGCCATGAGTCTCCACATGAGAGCATTTACATTCTGGAGAGAAATGCTGACATTTTACAGCCTGAGTTTTTTCTAACACCTAGGTTATATTGCTGCAGTGGCCACTTTTTATAGCTTTGTCCTCTTAGAAGAAGTTCCAATGTAAATGTTTAGGAAAAGTTAAAAAAACCAAAACAAACCCAACCAGAACAAAACAAAACAGTGACAGGAGGAATTCAGAAATGTAAAATCCCACGCTGGCTTATTCCAACCATCACACCTCATTAGAGCACTGTGCATCATGTACATAGAAGAAATCTTAATCTCTCTTGCAAATCAACATTTGGTAAAGAAAAGAAATCCTCAATTCTCTAATATCCAATGTTTTATTACTTGCTTACTGGTTTTACTCTCAAGAAGTCCTTCTTGTAATCATTATATGTTTGGGTTTGATAACTACCAGTGGAAAAAAGGCCTACAAGTGCCATTATTCACAAATATATGCGCATAGTCATTGCAAAATAAGGAGATCAATTTACCTCACAAAGATGATTCATGTAACATTGCTTTATTGCTTCTTTCTTTGAAGCCTGCCTGACACAAGGTCTATTAGGTGAACATTGCAGTGTAGGTAGTGTGGCAGTGTGGCCTTGGTTGCTTTTCGAAAAAGCTGCAAGAAGTGATGTCCTTTTCATGTCTTTTTTCATTAAAAATTTGATCACACTAGCAACAAAACATGTCTGTTAGGCCTTTTAAATGCTTTGGATAGAGTCTACTGTGCCTTGTCTGACTGGTATTGCCCCCTATTGAAAAGTGCTGCATGATTTACTGCTTTGCCCGGCACTCTCATCTGAGTAGTTTCTCTTTCCTTGCTTCTGGGAAGCAGGTTTGGCAGCAATGAAACATCTTTAACATTCAATGCAGTGCAGCTCTAGAGCCCTTCAAATACAGAAGTTCAAGTCTTGGTTTAAAAAGCTCCCTAAAATTGATTTTACTTGGCTGCAAATAGACAACCTGAAAATGAGCAAATAAAATATTACAGCTGATATACATCAGTCAAAGGGGAAGCTTGACTCTGATTAAAAACATGAGTCCTTGATGTATTAATTCACACCTCATCTCTCCACAGAGCTTGTGAGAGCAGCCAGCCAGTCACAGTAACAGAGTGAATACACCATACAGCTGCTTGACAGGTGACATACACCAGCTTGAAACAGAGCTCTGTTTCAAACCTGTCACCTAAATAGTTTTGGACAGTGTGAACAGTTCACAGGTAAACTGAACCTTAGTTAACATGCCTAGTAACAACCCATCTTCAGATCAATCTGAGTAAGTTCAGTGGCTGTGGTAACCTGCCATAAATTGTGAATCTATATGAGGCCAAGAAAGCTGTATTATAAGTAACTTAATAGAACAACGTATTTGGTGGGAAAAGAAACCATATTTAACTATGATATGGCTACAATATGGACAGCAGAATGAGCTTATCTTAATGTCCTGTTTCAAATGATCTTGCTGGGTTTGAACAGCAGTTTATGCTATGTATGTGGGTGTACGTTACTTAGGAATACATGCACCAGGAAATTTGCAATCCCATCCTTCCTATTCATTTATGTAAGCATTAGTGGTGTGACCAGCACTTTGGTAGGAATAATTTAGATGTTCATTTGACTGAATCTGAAACTATTCACTTTAACCCTATGAAGAGGTAGCTATGCACTCTAATACCATGAAGTGGAATGATATTTGGGGCCACATACAGTCTGACAGTCTGCCTCACTGTGAGTCTCAGGGGTTGGTTTGTTTATGGATTTAATTTTTTTTCAGCGATTTCAGATTTAAAATGCTTCAGTTATTATGTCCTGAAGTAAGAAAGGCATTATTCTGCATTTTTCAAAGTGTGCTTACAAGAGTTATTTTTCCCTCTGTGTCCACAATAAAGAGAGAGTTAGGTATTGCCTTTTGTGACAGCAAGAGGAGTTAATGAATTATACTTTTAAAATCTTATGTCAATGCATCCAAGCTACCTACAGCAAAGTGAAACCTCCATTCAAGCAAGGCTGCCATCTTCAGTGTGCTCTGTGAGGAGAATACTTCCTCTCATAATAAATTGCTCCTTGCTAAAAATTAGAATCACATCAGCTCTTTCTTCCTTAACTTACATTTTCACCCTTTTTGTTTCCTGCAAAACAGCACATAAATGGGATTCTGTGCCTGCTTGTACATCACTGGTAGGAATCACTGTTCCAAGAAAACATTTATATTGTAGTGTCTTTACTGTTCATGATTTCCAAGCTGAGAATAACTAATTGTAGCTCTTGCATCTCAAGTTAGTAGGCACAGAATGCTCTTATTTGGGAGCTAGTGAGACAAGGACGTCTCACAGAAGCAGGAGCCCATTTTGCCATTTGAGACTCAGTCCAATCACTCCCAATCACAGAATCACAGAATAATCATGGTTGAAAAGGACATCCTAGATCACAAAGCCAAACCATACCCACACCAACAAAAACCCTAAATACTTGATAGATTGAAAACCACAAAATAATCCCCTCCATGCCTGCCACTATACCAGATTGTGAAGCACCATGTCTGCATGTTTCTTAAATACCTGCAGGGATGGTGACTCAACCATCTCAGTGGGAAGGCCATTCCAGTGCCTCATCACTCTTTCTGTAAAGAATTTCTTCCTAATATCTAATCTAAACCTCCCCTGCCTCAACTTCAGATCACTTCCCATGGTTCTGTCATTAGTCATCTCTTTCTACAGCAAGCACTAAAATAAGTCAGTGACACAAGCAACGTGGTGCTTGCTGTCAGCAATAATGTGTTTAATATTCCCTCCAGGAATGATCTCATTAAAACAAGAAACTCAGTTCTCCGGGTGATCTTTCAAAACCAGTGTAATCTGGAACATTAATACAAAACTCCCAGCAAGGGGCACTGTTCCACCAAACGTCCCTCACCTCTGATTCTACACTAAAACCCTGTTACTGTACAACTCATTCATTTAACATGAAATGTAGAATCACAGACAGCTCACAAAAACGTTGAGCCTTTTGCCACTTTTAAATGAAGGCAATCCCTTCCATTATTTTATTCTCCAGTCAATATCTCATTGAAAAATTATATGGGAACTATTTATTCATAAGTGCTTGGATACTTCAGAGAAATAGAAGTTCATATATAAAGGATGAACTACCAAGCAATTTGTGGGGAACACTATGAGATGTTTGATGGCAAGATTGAATTTTACAAAGTGTGATAAGCAAAGAAGTAGCAAATTCTTTTGTATGCTAACAAAAAACAAAATTAGGAGATATTCAGAAGATCCTGCTCTGGGGAGAGATTAAGCACAAACTAACAACAGTGTGCTACCATGAAAAGGATTTTGGCCTTTTCCAAGACTAAGTAAAGGGAAAAAAACCAACTTTGGTCATTAAAAGTTCAGATTTTCCATGAAGACAGTTTTAACAATGAAAAGCAAGGCGTATTTCATAAAAATCCATTTGCAGTCAAATTATCAGTAGTAGATTTTGTATGTTTGTCTCAAAAATATGTGGATGTGTAGAAATGCTTTCCATGCTGCAAGAAGGACATCAGTAACTGAACATGCTTTTAGGTAGAACAAGGTTGTCAGCAGGAGCAAAATGCTATTGAAGAGCTGAGACTCATCCCCCATTTTAGTTCATGTGTATTTGCTCCAGGATTCTAACCAGGGCAGTCAGATCTAACCAACAGTCCTTAACAGATTTTTTTTTTTCTATAGGGTTGCTTTTTTCCAGGATTAAGTTCTAAGGAGGATTTTTTCCCATCCTCCTGAGAACTTCATAAACTTCTGGTTGTCTTAGTTTTATGCTACCATTTCTTCCTCTCCTTGTGTTTCCAGGCTGTTTTGTTAAGATATCTGTAAGAAAGCAGTAGTAAGGAATTACTACTGCTTTGAAAAGTAATTCAATGTTTTATTTAAGAATTTGGGGTTTAGTAGGAATAATAAATAAGCATGCTAAACTGACCCTGGTTTTTCTACAGCACTTAAACACAGCAGACTTCTGAGGTACTTGCCTAGGCATCACCTGGGAAACGAACCTTACTTTTTTCAAGCATTTCAAATATTTTCATTTATCTCTAAGCGTTTTGCTTTTGAAATAATTAAAACAACTTTTCTCTTACCTCTGTTAGTCTGAGCAGCCAGTCTTTCTGGACATCAAGGGAACTATGTAGTTGTGCAGCACTCCTCTGCTCTACTTTGCTATGATGTAGAACAATACATCTGGTACCTATAGGCTGCTTTCTTTGCTGCCTTCTCTGAGCACTTTTTCCACAGACTTTGACTAGTATGGCTAGGAAAGAAGGCCGTGTTTTGGCTGAATATGATTTCTTCTTCAAAGAGGCATTCTGGTTCATTTATTTCTGTCTGTAATAGTGTGGAGGAGTCACAGGCTCACAACTAGGGAATCTGGGAGGGCTACAGAAGGAAGTAGCTTTTAAAGCTTTTCAAGTGGTCAGTGTGGTCAAATCTGGGCCTGAAAGACACATTAGGTGAAGAAGCAGAAGGGTGTGGCTGCTTTATACCAAGAGAAAAATACATTTTTACAAGGTCTTATCTTTCTTTTCTCCCCATTTTTAGCATTCTGGGATGCTTAGCCTGCATTTCTGATATCCTCACAATTTTGTGATATTCAGATAAGGACCTTCTTTACGTTCTAACAGGGAGCGTCCATACTAGAGGCAGTCAGGAAGCACCTTTTTGGCATCAAGGTTATAGCAACCTGTTTCTAAGGTGTGGTCTGATATAGGGTTTGTAGCAGAAGTACTGTCAGAACCCAGCATCAGGGCGTGTTGTCTATGGGATTAAGGCACAGTCAGTGGGTGTCAGGTGGATTGCCTGGAATAAATATGACTCTTATTTTGTAGGTGGAGAAGGTCAATAGCAGTCTCTACAGAATCTCTCCATAAAATGTGACATTAAATAACAGTTTAACCTCTAATCTGTATTAACAGACTATATTTATTGTTTGACTTGTGTAAAGACAAAGGCAGGTAATCCAAAAGGAGTAGTCACAATAGAGGCTGATGACCTTCTTTTACAAGAACATAGATACCAGTGGGCAAAACCCATTTCAGCTTCAGCATCATGCAAAGGGCTATTTTGCAAAGAAACACTGTGTGTTAGTTGTTGAAACTTTTTTGTGCATTCCCAGAAACAAATTACACTATTCTGAATATTTTCTTTTTGGAGCAGTAAATAAAGTCTTGCATGTTGACAATGCTAATATTATATTTTAAAATATATTTGCATTTACGTTTTCTGTAATTTTTTATTGCATTGTATAAATCCCAGAGCAGAGATGCAGTAAGCTCACTTTGAGAAAGCCCCGTTTCTTGGGATAGCACCATGCAGTGACACAGGTGACCATATGGCATTTCAATACATTTTACTGGCAGAATCTACAGGAATGTTGTTTCAATAAGAATTGTGGATATGAGGTTGGAGTACGACAAGACGGGTATTTTCAAAGTGGCTTTTTGGTGGAATTATTTCATACAAATAATTTTCAGGGGTGAAGCAACACAAAGTAGTCTTAAGATCTGACAGTCTAATTAGTGCTTTAAGTCTACTATATAAGCATGGGAAGGGAAGCAAGAAACAAATTTTATTAATGCTTGTAATTGTGGGATTTAGCAAAGCCACTGTGGTGTTGGGGGGGGCAAGACAAGAAATCACTAGCAAACGCTTATTTTTAAGTAAGCGTTATGCACATTTTGTTCTAGGTAATAAATGTTTTCTAATGTGTGTAGAATCATGTGCTATTAAAATTGTTTTTATTTTGTTTTAGTGATGCATAAGACAGGTAGCTGGAAATTCTTGTCAGTCTTAACCTGGAAATACAAAGTTGATTTTTATTTAAAGAATACTGATCCATATCTTATGGTTATGAAATTTGTTCATAAAAACACATCCTCTTAATTAAGACTATATTAAAAGCTCATTAATTTAATTTTTTTCAGTCTAGCTTTTCACTAAATGAAAGAATTGATGTTTATATAATTTTAAAAGATTTTTTTTCTTGCTCTTCCTACTTTAATGGAGCCTATTTTTAAAACCAAATGGCGTACAGGTTGGCAACTGAGAAGGACATCTAAGAGTTGTTTTATAGTGAGACATATTTCCTGAAGGTGCTGAACGCATGTCCTAGGACAATTTGTCTTATTGCAAGAAATATGGAAAGGACATTTTCAAGAATGGGAGATTTAGATTTTCTTTTCAATTAGTCAAGGAGTTCAACACTACTTGTGTAAAATGAACAGTGTGTTCTTCAGCCGTGGTCTGATTAGTAAAGAATGGCAACAGATTTTGGCACTGTGGGAAACTTCAGTGACTCTTCCTGAAAACAAGGCCTTGGAAACACATTGGCCTTTCAAAACACCCAAGACTGTTAAACGCTTTCCTCCACTGCTGGCTCTGCAGTGTAGCTTTCTTTTCCTCTCATTTCCATAATGTGCCATTCTGTGTATATCCATCCTAATAACTTCTAGTACTTGGAACAATAAAGTTGACCATAACTCAAATCCTCAATTAAATGCAAACCTAGCACCAGAAAAATATCAATTAAGTAGTATGACAGGATTTGAAATGTAAACACTGTTTTCTGAAACATAAATTTCCTGAACATGAAATTTAATTAACTAAAGGAAATGGATATTCCAAAGGCCTGAGAATTTCAAGATAGCATCTGTGTCTGTAAGTATGCAACTAGTAAGATGTGAGACCCCAGTGGAGATGAAACACCTTTGAAACTAATATACAACTGTCTTTGTAAACATTTTTACTTGTTTTTGACAAAGGGTCAACAGTATGAACATTAGGGGAAGAAGAATGTCCTTTTTGCAAGGCCAGAAATGTGTTTTGACTATGACAATGCACAAGTATTTAATGCATTTGTGACTGAAATAGTGAGGCCTTCCTACCTTCTGGATTTACTGCAAGACTATTGCATTCTTTGAATTCTGAAAGGGAAGAAGAAAAGATTTGAAATCATATCAGCAACCAGATAAGTGCAACCTTAATTGTGCTACATATACACATGATATCAATATAGAGCAACTTAAAAGATTTATGGCTGCATAGTCCTTTGTGTTAGCATGTGGCTTGGCTTAGACTAATAGGCAGAGAAGTATGGCTATGAACCTAGGACAATATGCCTGGACTTCTCTGCTCACTAGTTATTCTTAGTTGCAGGGAAAAAATGATGGTGCTGTTTTCCTATTCTTTTGATAGGGAAAGTGCTTTTTGAGGGAAAATACTATTTTGTACACAGACAAGAGAATTTAAATAATTGTTTGATTTTTAGAAAAGTGGAAGGTCATTATAATGTCATTTCACTGCAAGTACTTTAAATCCTGTAAATATGGAAAACGTACCCTATTTACATCATGCCAGGCAACTTGAGTCCTTTTGCCAAACAATTGAAACTAGTTACATTTCTTAAATGAACCATTGCTAGCAATTAGGCAGTACGAGAACATGAGGCAATTTATGTCATCTGTACTAATCCATTTGTTTCATTGAAGGTGAAGAGAAGTAACTGCAGGTAGACTTTAGTTGGCTGTGATTGTACACACACAGCACTCACTACCATTTGTCATAGTCTCATAAAAATTTGAGACAAAGGTAAAATTGTTCAATATATTCAGAAAACATAACAGCAGGTCATGGCTAAAGTCTGCACTTCTCCAGCTGAAAGTCAAAGAGAACCGCATATTTGCCAGGCTCTTTTCAGTGTCATCTGGTGATAGAAAAAGGGGCAATGGGTGAAAGCTGGAACATAGGAGATTCCATATAAATATCATAAGGAACTTCTTCACAATGAAGGTAATGGAGCACTGGAACAGGCTGCCCAGGAGCGTTGTGGAGTCTCCTCTGGAGACATTGAAGACCTGTGTGGATGTGTTCCTGTGCGACTTGGTCTAGGTGATCCTACTGTGGCAGGGGGGATTGGACTGGATGATCTTTCAAGGTCCCTTCCGACCCCTAATGATTCTATGATTTGGATTTAAGTGTAAATTCAGCCCATGTTCCTTTTAAGTATTTTGGCTAATGTGACTTCTTTACTAACTCCTTGCAAGCAGAAACAGATCTAGAAGGCAAAACTGACTTGTGAATTCCTAGGGACGGCAAGATTTTGCTTACAACATTCTCAAGTTAATTTGAAAATTTCCTGAGTATTGCTGACATTTCCAAACACTCAAGAGGAGTTTTCTCTCACATGAAAAGTTGTCTTGGATTTAGCTCTATTCTATTTCAGAGACACTAATCTGAAATTTTGGTTCAATTTGTAGCCTCTAAGACAAAGTACTGCTAAGTAGGAAAATTAACTAAAACAAAATTTGGCATAATCTTAATTTTTTCTCAAGGTTATTAGAATTCTTACATTGCAGATAAGTAATATGACCCATTCCATTATTTGAAATTAATTTCAATATTTTACATATTCAGCATATAGTACTAGAAAAGGTTATCTACTCTGTGTGGATAGGGTTATCTTGTAAACTAAGAAATGTTAATAATGCTGATTATAAAAACAAAAGGTTTCAAAAATGTCCCTATTGAAATTTGAAAATAAATTTGAATATGAGTTCAGGTATCCACTTATACATTGCAGTGTTGGCTCATCTGTGTAACAGAAGAGCTTCTGCACACAAGGGATCAAAAACTTCAGCCTGAGATTCACACAAAGTATTTTGCTTTGCTGCATAATAGAACCAATTCTGCTGTCCCTGAGGATGGAAAAGACCACTAAGATATGAAGCCCAGGTTATGACGTAATATCACCATAATCACTCAGACCATGGCAGTAAGTAACACATGCAATCTTCTCTTAAATGCATCCAGGGATGGGGACTGCACCACCTCCCTGGACAGTCCATTCCAGTGTTTGATCAGTGTGTAGTTTGTAATTTTGGTGTCTAAGGATGTGGTCAGAATCCAACCGCAAAGCACAGTGAAGCTCAGCTGCTCTAGCGCACAAGGCTGCTCTGTGCAAGTCTACTAAAACCAAGCTAAAGGAAATCTGAAAGCTTAAGCTGTGTGCCACTGTCTTTGCCAAAAGCAAGAAAAAGGGCGGATTTCTGGTCCATACTGAAGTCCTAACAGCACAGTCTGTCTTTAGAGTCTGCTGAAAATTAGCCTGATAGCTGTAAAATATCTGTAATATTTCATTCTCCTTAGCTTTGAGAAGCTTCAAAAACATGAAGGGATCTCTAAGCAGACAACGAACAGCATCCAGCAAAACATGAACACATTCCTACCCTATTTCATAGTATGAAATCTAGTGCACCTGGAATTTCCCAAATTGAAGACACATTCTGTAGCACGATAGGAGTACATTTGTAAATATCAAGGCTCCATCTTGCTGAATTCAAGATAAACATTAAGTTGTTTGAAAAGCCTGAATGGTAGAAATATTGCACTTACCAATGTAATAACAAGATTTCCTTAAAAATAGATGAACTTCAAATGTCTTTATCATTATCATACAAGTATTTTTCACTATTTGCTAGCAAAGTTTTGTCCTTCCAGGAGTGAAAGCTTGTGCTTATTTACACAAAAGAAAGACAGCTTCACTTTGTAGGCTCAGTATTTTGGGCAAGCAATAATAGACCAGTCTGCTAGCCAGTCTTAGCAGGAAATAGGCCTAGTGCTGATCACGATGAGATGACTCGTGTTATCAGCTCATTTTGAGAAGTTTAGCAAACATGTTATCTCTAGCAACAGGTCTGATGTAATGTTTATGCGTTCAGTCTGTCCTAGTTTGTCATTGCTGGTGATATACTTGTTACCAAAACAACTTAAAAATCTTTTTTTCAGAATGACCTTCCAAAGGTCATGTACAGATGATGTTTCATAATGATCTAATATTTGACACATTTCAAAATAAATCCCTTGTGCTGTCAGAACATTTTCCTGAATTAAAATTTTAAACCTTCCACATAATGAAACTTGAGCAACATTATACTGCAGATCACAGGATCCTAATATAAATAGGTATCATTTTGTCTAAATAACAAATATGCCAAGTTTTATGGGAGATAATCTATATGACTGCAATTGCTCAATTAAAAATATGGCTAGATGTCCATCTCTACTTGTTTCATCAATGACCACTGTAATCCAGGACACTTTAGCCAAGGTTGACTCAAAATCATAGAAAGAAAACAGTATTTAAAGTCAGTTAGAAGGAAAAAGAATATGCTTCCTGTATAATGTATTTCTCCAAGATTCTGAAACCGTGTCAAGTTTGTTAGTACTCTTTTCACATTCTGGGATGTCATCCTGAGGGACCTGAGTAAGTTTGAGAAGTGGGCTGGTATGGACATCATGAGGTTTATGAAGGCCAAACACAAAGTCCTACGCCTGGGTTGGGACAATTTTTGATATCAGTACAGGCTAGGAGATGATGTGATTGAGAGCAGCCCTGCAGAGAAGTACTTGTGGATACTAGTGGATGAAAGTCTCGACATGAGCCAACAATGTGCTCTCATAGCCGAGAATGCCAAACATGGCCTGGGCTGTATCAAAAGTTTGGCCAGCAGGTGATTCTCCCCCTCTACTCCACTCTGGTGAAGCTCCACCAGATGCCCCACTGTACTGAATCCAGCTCTGGGGTCTTTAACACAAGAAGGACATGAACATTTTGGAGCAGATCCAGAGGAGGTCCACAAAACTGATCAAAGGGCTGGAACACCTCTCCTATGAGGACAGACTGTATGAGTTGGGGTTGTTCAGCCTGAAGTGAAGACGGCCTCGATGTGACCTTACTGCAGCATTTTAGTATGTAAAGAGAATCTACAAGATGGGGAGGGACTTTTTAGCAAGGCCTGTCATTATGGGACAAAGGGTGATGATATTAAACTATAAAGGGAGATATTTAGTCTAGATGTAAGGGAGACATTCTATGATGTATGTGGTGAAACACTGGAACAGGTGGCCCAGACAGCCCCCATCCCTTGGGACATTCAAAGTCAGGCTGCATGAGGCTTTGAGCAACTTGATCTAGTTGATGTCTTCCCTGCTCATTGCAGGGAGATTAGACAAGATGACATTTAAAAGTACCTTTCAGCCCAGTGCATTCTATGATTCTATGATTCCACACATTTTCTGTCTCAGTGTCTTTCAAGTGCTTAACTTGTTACTATGAACATGTTCCACACACTTTTTTCCCCTTTGATTTCCAGTCTTGTGGACTGTTGGCTTTCTTCAACTGAAATAAGAAGTTAAAACTGAATATGCACATCAGGAAAACGTGATTAATAAGGAAGTACTATTTGTAGTCACTTTCAGAGTAAAGTAACACTTCACATTTCTCAGTATTATACATGCACAGTCTATTTATTATATAGAAATTCACAACTGCTCCTCTCATGTCTCATTGTGGTGGGAATGAGTAACAAACCACAGGGCAAGTTTTCCCTTCAAGATCTTTTCAGCAGCTTCTTTAGTTATCTCCGTAGACAGAAAATTCTTTACAAGAGAGATTTTCTTGGTTGCTGAAAATGTCTTTAGGTTCTTCCTACCTTTTGACTGTGGTAAAGGACCTCAGGAAATTCCTTCATTACTTCACTAGGAAGATGCCCGTGACAGTTTAAGGGAGACTATACAGCACTTCCTATTTTCTGTGTGTATCATCCTGTATCATTTTTGTTCCAGTTGTCTGAAAACGAGTTCCAGGTATAAATCATAGAATCATAGCATTATGGCTGGAAAAGACCTCCAGATCATCAAGCCCATCCTTCATCCCAACATCTCCTTAACCCCTAGACCACATCCTCAACTGCTAGATCTACTTGTTTTTTAAACACCTCAAGAGATGGTGATAAAACAACAGAACTTAATCCTGTGCCTGGATATCTAAATGGGTAAGAGTTGTGCCACTTCAGAAGCAATGAGTATACACTAGCAGAATGAAACCAAGTGAAGCAAAACGATCCATCGCCAAGGAACAGAATCTGATATGATAAATTGTATATTGCACTGTTAATGTATATTGTATTATTAATTGCACTCATCTAAGGATTACTACAGTAGTGTTAAATATCTGATTGTAAACAAAGTTGCAAAAGTAATTCTAGTAATGAAATACTGTCTGCTTTCAATTCTACAGCGTCTACAGGCACTTCTGTCAGTAAGACCTCCAAAACATGTGACAAGCCTAGATAATCTTCTGCAGTTAAATGAGATTTTCTTTTAAGCTTTGCAGATGTATGTTTTTACAGGAATTTGTGCTGACAATTAGAATTTTGCTCTCGTAGAATCTCTATAATAGAGAGAGTTCATAAAAAAGAATGTATTTGTCTCTGTTGAGGTCAAATGACATTCTGTTAATTTACACTCGAATTCTGAAGCAGAAATACTTGCTACTACTTAATAATACAGTAATACTTTATCCTTTGTTTCATATTCTGAAACATTCTCTTTTGGATATAAGCACACAAGGACTGAGAGATCTTGTTTATAACTCAGAACAAGAGTGAATATCTGAGGTTTTGATGAAATTGTACTTTGCCAGCTTTTCTAATAGTAACGCTTCACCTCCTGCCAACACTTCACCTTTTGCCAGCTGAGGCAAAAGTATGTCCTCATTGCAGGATGGCATGTCCTCAGTGTCAGAGCTGCTACTGAAAGTCATTTCCTGTTCTGCAGTTCAGTACCAACCCAGGACAACCTTGTTTAGCCTGAAATCAGACAGTGTCAGAGTTCAGGGTCAGATGGCTTAAGGCAAAATGTCATTTAGCCAAGTGTTATGTATAATTTCAGTTTAAAAAAAAAGTCATACATAAAACAGCACAGTTCAGTGATGCTGAGCTCACAGCTGCTGCCTTTGTTTACTGATGCATATTTGTACTGGATACAAAAGCTGGAGCTTTCCTGTCTTAAGGCTGTAACACACTAATTCAGGGACATAAGATACAGATAGAGGTTAGCAGAATTAAATAGATGAAATGTAGCATGCAAGATACAGACACTTCACAGCTCCCAATAAGTGTGCATTTAGGTTTTGTGTCAGATGTGTTCTATCATGAGTAGAGCAGATATTAAAATTAAGCATGCATGAGCAATGTCCCTATTTAAATTTAATTTGACAACAGAGGAAGAAAAACAATTTTACAATGGGACTTTCCATGAACCTCTTGAAATCAACTACAAAAAGTGAACAAATTTCAGCAACAACTTTTGCCTGTGAGGAGTCTAGCAAGCTTGGGCTTGGAGTATCTCGGGATCCACAGAAAATGGAGGTTATAGGCAAGTTGTCACCAAGAGTACACTTGGTTTATTAATTTACAAACTGATGTTTATATATACATAATATTGAAGAGAATAATTAAGCTGCTGTTGTGAGTTAAATATAGAAAAGTTATTTTTAAAAAGAATGCCTATTTGTTACCAGTTCTCATCATGCCCCTACTGCTACTGCTGAGAGTTCTTCCAGAAACATTTCTTATACAGAAGCTCTGCATTCTGGACATGTTTACCCCAGTATTCCTGAAATTTATCCCTGTGGATATTCCATGTTTGCTTTGAAAATAGCTTTCATATCTGTACAAGAAAGAGCAGAATACAGTATGTAGCAAGACTTTCTGCTCTGAGTATCTACCCCGGATGTTTAGCACACTCTGCAGTGTGGGTTGCCATGGCTGTATTCTCATCATGAATGCATAAAAGGAGTGATTCTGCTCAAGCTGGAGATGTTCCAGGCATGGCTGGGTCCTGAATAGGCAGAACAAGTCTGACAAATACCTATAACCTGGAGCTTTTTTGTCAGAATTGGCAATTTTTACAGAAATTGTTTCAGATTATAGGTTATTATATTAAAAGTTTAAGATGCTTTTCTGACATTCTAGCAGCCCTGAAGGTCACTGTGTTTGGATAAATTGTGCTGGTGGTACCTAGTTATTTTTAAGCTTCTTCTCAACTGACAGACATGGAAGAAGTCTCTCTAATAGTGTGTCAAGGAGTCTAATTTTTATGTTGTTTTGTAATGCCAATTTTAGTTCCATGAACTAGGAAACTACATATTGGTGGATGATTTCAGGCATCCAGGGTCACAGTGGGGATAATGAACAGAGAAGGAGGATTAAGGAAAACTGTCTGATGAGCTGAAAGAAACTTCCTTGTATAACCTAACAAGCAAAGGTTGAAAGGAATGGAAGCACAGGCAAGAAGAAAAGGCACGTAAGCCTAAGCAGGACATTGGCTTAAAAATGATTAGGCAAAATAAGGCTGGAAATCAGAAGAAAGTCTGAAATTAAAATGAGAGGCTTAGCATTCTAGAAGGGGTGAACACCTCACTAGGTTTAGGATAGGGCTTGAGTACAAAACGGTTGGTTGCAGTAGAGTGGGACTGGGCAGGGTCTGTTACCTTTACAGTAATCCCTCCTGACCTGAATTTTAGAGGTCTGAAGCTGTGCACCTAGAACTTCAGGGCTACAGGGATGCATCTGAGTGCCTGGTACACCTCCTCTGCACTTAACACTTCAGCACTTCTTTCAGACTGAAGACACTCTTTGTCAAAGTCAAATGCTACCCTAAAATCTCTGCATTCTATAATGGTGGGTATGTAGCCCAGATGTACTTGAGAAGGATAGACTGGCCTGTTAGAAATTTTGCAATAGGAGTCAGACTAAAAAATAGGTTCAGAAAATCTTTTACACCCACTCTGTGTCCCATCACCTCCTCTGTTAGAGTGAGATCAGCGGTTTGAAGAAAAAGTGGCTAACAACTCTAATGCCTCCTTAACTTTTTTTCCTCTTTTATCAGAACTGATGTGGCAAATAGGAATAGAACAATGATTGATCCCCTATACTTGGCACGGGTGAGACTATACTTTGAATTCTGGGCTCAATTTTTGGCCCCTCAGTCTAAGGACACTCGGGTGCTGGAGCAGGTCCAAATAAGGACAACAAAGCCAGTGAAGGGTCTGGAACACAAGTCATAAATAGTGGCTGAGGGAACTGGAGAAAATGAGGCTCAGGGGAGACCTTGCTCTCTACAACTACCTGAAAGTAGGTTGTAGCAAGGTGAGGGTCAGTTTCTGCTCTCAAGTAACAAGAGACAGGACAAGAGGAAATGGCCTCAAGTTGCATCAGGGGAGGTTTAGATTGGACACAGGGAACAGTTTCTTCCCTGAAATGGGCATCAAGCCCTGAAACAGGCTGCCCAGAGCAGTGGTATAGATAGGGTGCTGAGGGCCATGGTTTAGTGGTGACCTGGCAGTGCCGGGTTAATGGAAAGACTCTATGATCTTAAAGGTCTCTTCCTGTCTAAACTATTCGATGATTCTTTTTATCTATTGCACCCTCATCAGTAAAGGGAGCTTTTAAAATGGACCATACGAGAACATCACAAAAGAGTGGGAGGCAGCTGAACAAAAGCATTTTCTCTACTCAGTATTTAATTGGCTATAACTATGCACCAATATCCTAGAGCATGAGGACATGTCAGTATTCTTAGTGTGCATGTCTCTAAGAAGTTCTGAGCAACCCAAGTGAAAAGACATGTGATGGCTGGCAGGAAAGCTGCTGTACAGTCACATTGCCTTGAGGAACAAGACATACTTACTCTGCCTTAAGTAAAGGAAAGAGACTGTTCTCAGTTACGCTCTCTCCACATTCAGTAAATAGGATTAATTTTCAAGAAGAAACTTATGTTTGTTATGTCAGCAGTCCTGCTTTTCAAATTATTTCTAAATACATTATTCCATAGTTTAAGTAAAACTCAATGTCTTGGGGCCTTTTGGGTTTGGGTGTTTTGTTGGGTTTTTGCATAGTTGCTGGCCTTATTTGGTACATCCAGATCTGGAAAGAAGCATTTGACATTTAAAAGCAAATGCAAATGTTTGGTTTTCAACAAGACGAAATGTGAAAAAGGAAGTTCTTTTTCATAGCTAGCTATAAACACTTCTAGTTCCATATTTTTACTTGGCTTTTTTTTTTAATTGTTGAGATGTTTACTCATGGTATGTGTCAAACATTACAGATAATACTTGAAAATACATATGAGGAAGTACAGTACTGGGGCCTGGAAATTTTACATAAAGATTGGCTAAGAACCATTTATATCTACTCTGGGAAAAATAAATACACAGACCATTGCCTGTTTTTCAGAAATTTTAGAAGATACCAGAAAATGTAGCCCATTATATGGTATTTCTCCTGTATTTAGTTATGTTCCCTGAAATTACTTTGAGGTTCATTAGCATTCATCATGCCCTGAATAATTATGCATTGAAGTACAGTCACTAGTTTCTAGTCAAGACAGCCAGACTGGAGAGGCACTACAGGGACCCAAGTTTGAGCAGCTGGAATGGAATGTGCAAAGGCTAACATACATCTTGGCGCTGCTGTTACAACTGCCAGTCATTTCCACCCTCACTGCCAACAAAGTGTTCTCTGCCAGCCATGACAGCCAGTCTGGAAGAGGCTTCACCCAACACTGCACGGAGTCCCACTTGCATTAACAGAGCTGAGGCTTCAAATAAACCCTTTGGGGACATACAGCAACAATTCTAAAACTAGATGGACAAAGAAAACTTTTACCTGAAGACCGTAGAAGCCCCGCCAAAACTTCTGCCACTAGAAATCACCCCCAGCTCACCTCTGACTCTAGCTGCTATCATTCATCTTCCCTAGTGGCCCCATAGAATGGCACAGGCACTGTGGAGCTAAGGGGAGAAGACAGATGGCTAAAACTTTTTCTCATAGCCTGTCAAATCCAGGCCTTCCAGTGGCACAGAAACACATGGGACCTAACCAGATCTTTCCTCTTTTGTTCCAGTCTGTTTGTCTCTGATGAACACACTGTACTATAAATTGATTCCCAGAGCCATGAAATAAAAATGAGCAATTAGGCAACCTACTTCACTTAACTGTATTCCCACCATTGTCCGTCTGCTCTCATGTTAAACAATTCCTCTAAGAGAAAGTACTACACAGAGTCATTCCAGTAACTTTCTATTTTTTACTGTTAAAAACCCCCAAACTATCAGAGACCATTTCCGTCACACTGTTCTCCTCTATGCTTTTTATGTTATTCACAGCCCTTACGCTAACAACTTGCACTCGTCATTTTGCCAGTACAGACATACAGTTCTCTCAAGCAATCATTTCCAATGAGGCACCACAGTTAAAAGAAGCTATGAAGCAGCCAGAGCTCTGCCATGGAGCGTGTATCAGCCAGTGTATGCCTCACCACTGGTGGCAGCAGCAGAACCAAGCTCAGGCATGACCATTGGTCACTGTCCAAGTTCTTCAAAACATGCTTCTACCCCTTACTTCAAATTATTTCTGTGTTCAAATCTGAATAGAACAACATGTGTAACCCATTACCCTATTTCTGCTCCAAATCATAGAATCATAGACTCATAGAATCATCAAATAATCAGGGATCGGAAGTGAATAAGAAAGATCATCCAGTCCAATCCCCCTGCCACAGCAGGATCACATAGACCAACTTGCATAAGAACACATCCAGGTGGGTCTTGAATGTCTCCAGAGACTACACAACCTCCCTGGGAGGCCTGTTCCAATGCTTCGTTACTAGCACTGTGAACAAGTTCCGATATTTACATGGAACCTCCTATGTTCCAGGCTTGCATCCATTGCCCCATGTCCTATCACCAGATGACACTGAGGAGAGCCTGGCTCCATCCTCCTGACACCCATCCCTCACATATTTATAGACATCGATGAGGTCACCCCTCAGCCTCCTCTTCTCCAAGCTAAACAGACCCAGCTCCCTCAGCCATTCCTCATAAGGGAGCTGTTCTACTTCCTTCATCAGCTTCTTCGCTCTACACTGGACACCCTCCAGCCTTACAATCACTCCAAGTGGCCATCCCCTCCTTCCATGACCCATAGACGTTCTTCTTCCTCTTCAGTTTGCCTGGTAGCTCCCCGTTTAACCATGCAGGTCTTCTTCTGGCTCCTTTCCTTGACTTCTTTCCTCTCAGAATGCTCTGTACTGTACTTCAAAGAAGTGGTCTTTGACTGATAACCAGCTATCTTGGGCCCCTTTACCTGCCAGTACACTGTCCCATGGGATTTCCCCTTGCAATTGCTTGAAATGGCCAAAGTTGGCCCTCCTGAAGTCCAGGGTTGAGACTCTGCTAGCTATTCTGTTCCTACCACATGAGACTCTGAACTCCACCATTTACGGTTGCTTCAACCAAGGCTGCCCTCAACCTTCACTGCTTCAACCAGACCCTCCATGTTGGTGAGTACAAGATCCAGCACTACTCCTGTCCTAGGGAGCTCCTCCACCACTTGCATCAGGAAATTGTCACCAATGCACTGGGGGAAACTCCAGGACTGTGGCTGGCTGGCTGAGTAGGTCTTCCAGCAAATATCAGGGTAGTTAAAAACCTCCATGAGTACTAGGGTCTGTAGCTGTGAGGCTGCTGTCAGCTGCCTGTAGAAGACTTCATCAGCTTCCTCATTCTGATCTGGTGGCCTGTAATAGATACCTACGACAGTGTCACCCATGCTAGCTTGCCCTTTGATCCTTATCCAGAAACTCTCAAGTCTCTTTTCATCCACCCCTGGACAGAACTCAAGACATTCCAGTTGCTCTCTCACATAAAGAGCAACTCCCCCACATCGCCTTGCTGATTTGTCTCTCCTGAAAAGGACATAGCCATCCATGACCACTGGCACTTTGGCACATGATCCCCTAAATCTTTTTAGAGCTTCTCAACTTTTAGAAGTTGAAAAATTAAAACAAAAACTTCTGCAAGGATTTGCATGCCCAGCGTCTTTTGGAGCCTCCAAAACAGGGAGACAGCTTTGAAATGCTCATCCTAAGTTGTGTATTTCCTTAAGAAACACATTTTCATTAAAAAGTGCTTTTCTTTATAGAAATCGGCTAAAAAATCCCAAATTCAACCCATGTATTGTGTAACCTCAAGAGGGCAGCATGGCATTTCAGGAATCACCCTACAAACAGGCAACAAAGCTTTAGAGAGCAGCGGGTTCCAATGACAGTACAGAATGAAGGTTACAGTATACATTACAAAAAAAAAAGACAGAAAGCCATCTAAATCCATCGTTAGCAGCTGTGCTGCTGTCCATGCAGCACCATAGGACTCACAGGAGTAGCTGATGCAGGATGGTAGTTCCCAGGTATAGGTCCCACATGCTATAGTAGCTACACCAGAATAGTCCTCTGCGCCAGTTCTTGCTTAACCAATACCTACTATGAGCACTCGGTTCAGAACTGTGGTAGCACCACATCTAGGGTAAGGAACCACCTAGTCCTGTGATAATTAAATTCTTACCTGTGAGTGGTAATTATTCTGTTTGTGCTTTCTGACCATATGTAGAAATTTAGGACTATGGGAACACAGACAGCAGGGTGATCTCCTGAGCAACTGAATACAGTTACATTTTATGGCACTGCATCACTTTGCCCTGCATTGCATCATTTTGCCCTGTATTATTTTTCCCTCTTGCTACTTCTCTTGGAAGACTATTTCAGAATTCTTTTGCTTTATCTGGCCTTATAAAAATCACGCTTGTGTCAAGTCTTACACTGCTCTGTTTTGCTTAATTCACCATGTTTCTATCTTTTCTGCTATGACAAAACTCTCCAATTCCTTTGTCATTTCAGTAACTATCTCCTGGGACTGTTCCCACGTTCATCTCCTTCACTGAACACAGATGATGTTTAATAGCTATATTCCAGATGAGTAGCCCCCAAGTTACTGGACTTAATACTTCTTCAAATATATTGGAAATTCGTGTCACCACAAGTGCCTTTCATGGCATGGGTGATTTAGGGTTGACACTGTTAGTGTGTATTTTTGAAGAGAAGGAGCTCAGTGTGAGCTCTCTCAGCTCACTGAGAGTCAGCTGCAGGTACAACCTCCAGTTCTGCCATCACTATGCCACAGTTCAGAACACATCTTAGAACAGTGATAATATCCATCCTGCTACTGTATAACCAATACCACAACTAGACAATTATACAGAGGTCTAATATATACCATATGTCTTCTCAGTTCACTTAAGTAGCTGTAATTCTCACATTGATCCATCTAAGGTCTACTAAGAGCTTTGACACTAGTATATCACTGCATAACTCACAGCAGTTCACATAATTATGATAATTTATTTTTTAATTTAATTTCCTAGAATAAATGCCCTCATTCCAGGGGAATGCCTTCCGGAAGTATTCTTGAATTAATTTCATCATAAAGCCTGTGTACTATAGAGAAAATCTCTAGCATCACTTTGATGTTTCTCAGTTTCCTGCAATATAAAAAAAACCCTTCTTCCTGATTTCTCAGATTATATTGTTTTGTTAGTTTTAGATTTGTTTCTGAGGAAACATTTGACCCAAAACACAAAGGACTGCCCCTAGAGTGAGAAAAGCATTGAGTAGTTGCATGATGGAATAATCAGCAGTATTTCTTATATAATCAGTATCTCATATTCGATATCCACCCCTAATGTACTGATTCTTCCCACATGATCTCTGCTTGTGATTTTTGATCCTTCAGCTGACCTAGCACCTGAGAAAATAAAATATACCCATCACCACTAAAGGAGCTATGTTTTCATGACTGACCTACATCACTCTGTAATCCAGGTGGGGTCTTTGATGACATTATTCCTAGGAATTGAAAAGTAGCACTTGGACATGCCTGGATCACCGAGTCATTCTGGTACAGTTTCATGCTACTTCTTCTTGTAATCTGTAGAGATGCAGCCTCCAATCTTGTTGATATTTAGGTGAGTTCTGAATACTGATTCAGAGATCAGGTTTTTGCAGAGAAGAACAAGTACACTCACATCTATAGATTAGACTTGGCAGCTTTTTTCTAGTTCAGAGAGGAAAAGAGAAAAAGCAAGAGGCTGTGACTCTTCAGAATAAATCACTATCTCACATCTGTAGTGCTTGAACAGCTCTTTTGGTATGGCTCCATGGAACTGGGGAAACTGAAGATGGGGAAGTTTCTGGTATCTTTTTGGCTAGCTGTTCTCTATATTTAATTGTCTCAAGTACTGAACAATATCCAATTAGACAAACAAAGGAGACACTTATAATGCCATTTGCACACATCACAATAGTGAAAAAACATGGGGATGGGAATACCCAATACTGGATTATATGCACATTCTCTCTCTTGAGAAGCCCACATACCATAAGCTTAATCCTGCTCTTCCTCCCCTGCCCTAAATCAAATTCAGGGTGTAACCATTTTCTGCTGGACAAATGCAAGGACAGTGAGGCTGCTAGGAGGCAAGCTATGGCTCTCTGCAATCACTCATCTCCTACACCCAAATCTGGAGAAGGTTAAAGGAGATGGGAATCTGCTCTGAGACTTGCCAGGTGACAAAGTTTAAAACTGAAAAAAAATAGTAGAAAGACATGTCTCTAGTCACGTTGTCCGCCATCTCCAGTACACATGTTCTACCAAGATCAGTGTTTCCTGGCACTGCATACAGCATATCCAGCTGGAGAATTCCAAGTACTTTCTGGCTTCAAATCTGCGCTGGAAGTGGAGCAAAGGCAAATACGCCCAGAGCAAAGCCAAATGTGCCCCTTGTATTCCTGCTCCATTCTAAGTGTGTAGACTGCACATCCATTCGCGCCCCACCTCCCCCAAGTTGCACAGAACTGGAGTGTTCACTTGGTTAGTGGTTAGTGGGTTTTGCACTGCAGTATTTATTACTTTGAGAAATATCAAAGTATCATCACTAGGTCTGTAATTCACTGACAAAACATTAAATAAGCGAGCCAATCTTAAAATGCTTTTCACACTTAAAGCAGATATTCAGTGACTTCCTTAATATAGGGAAATACATTCTGATCTGAGCGGCTCAGTTAAGTCGTTTAGTGGTGTCTGCTGTCTTCTGTTAATGTTTTTGTGGTATTACTGGATAAAAATAACTCTTAAAGAGAACACATATATACAATGGACAAGATCTTTGGCTGGAGGGTGAATGAGACTGTAATGATTTTTTGGACCCTGTCATCTAAAGACTGACAGCAAGATATGAGCCCAAAACACTCCAATTGTGAGAGCACGTCAGAAAAGGAGATGGAGAAAAACAGCTCCAAAACAAAGATCATAAGGTAAAATAATACAGATTAACAAATATTCTGCAGGAGTCCTGTTTCTTACCATGTGTTAAGATTTCTATCATTGCTTATGTTAATAATTGACATGAAGTACAGTCAAGAGTCAGATAACAGCAGGAACGTTCAGGCCAGGAACTAATTTCATTCTGCAGTGGTGTGAGGCACTGTGTAACAGGGAAATGCATTAAGCTCGTTTCAGAGATGATCTTGCTTCACTGCTTTACATCTCGAGGAATTTTGTACTGTCTAGAAAGAGACACCAGGAGGTGTTCCTCAGAGACTGAAAAAGGAACAGGATGAGAATTTTGTGTTCATGAAAGTGAGGAATTAATAGCGAAGCCTTGAGTCAGATGTAAGCTGTGTGGGTATTGTGCAAGCCTCATCCCAATTTATGACCTGGAACACAGTGACTTTTAAAGATTTTAGCTGGAGCTGCTATTCCAAATCATGCAAAGATTTTACAAATACAAGCAAAAGAAGTAAAAGCTCCAGATTTCTGTAGCTTGTTAGCCTAGCTCAAGTATAAGCTGAACAAAGTCTGATGACATACTGCACATCCTGAACCTGTGGATCACATCACCAGCATTTGAGTTCATTGTTTAAATAGACTCCCTGTGTATACTGTGAGCTGAGAATGCACATGCAAGCCAAGATTTGACCGCTAGCACAAGCAAAAGGATCATCTTTAGCCTATGTGGACATGGCATATTTTAATTTTTACCATCGTATCTGACAGGGGTAACATTTGTAATGGCCTCCCAGAGAGCTGGAAAATCTCAGCCCACACAGGCTGAGGAGGTCAGTGCTTGCCAGCCCCCAGAGCTTGCCAGACCCAGAGTTCACCAGGGAGAAGGCTTTCAACTATCTTTCCACTGCCATAGTCCCTGCTTTCGGGTTCATACCACCAAAAGCCAGCTTAAACCAGAGGTGAATCCACTACATGATATAACAAACGGATATTGCTCTTATTTGTCCTACATGTTCTTATTTCTTATCTTGCAATAGGTAATTAATCACCACCCTGGAAATCAAACACTAACGTATTTGTATGTTCACTTTGAAAATACATTTCCTTTTAATTGAACTGCCCTGTCCTTCACCACACCTTCCCAGTGCATCATCTTGCCCAGCACACACTGCACATGCCTGGAGAGTGTGATGACTCATGATGGACAGGGAACAGAATCATCATAGGAAGACTATAAGACTGAAAAGGTGATGCAATTAAATATAGAGGGATGTGTCTTCATTAGCAACTAATCACTTCTGTGTGGTGATGATAGACTCATAGAATCAATAAGGTTGGAAGAGATCATACAGTCCGATGGTCAACCTGATCCCACCATGCACACTAAATCATGTCACTCAGGGCCACATCTACTCACTTTCTGAACACTTCCAGGGACAGTCACTCCACCACCTCCCTGGGCAGTTATAGTATGTCATGACTGAGGACTGGATTCTGTTCTCAGTAACACAGAATTCTCTTCAGCACAAGCTACATTTGTATTTGAATTTGTAGTAGGCACCAAAGCTATTCACAAGAAAACTGCAAGTCTGGTCCCCTCTAAGGGGTATATACACATTCTGTGACATGCTAGCTTTGCCTTTGTGACATGGAAATTTGGCTTAGTCTCTCTGGAGATTATTTTCTCTAGAAAGAAAGGATAATTGGAAGAGGCTGATTTTATGGGAACAGCATGCACTGGTCTTCTATCTAACATTTATAGGTAGGGTTTCTTTGGTCTCAGCATTGCTCATGGGTAGTTGAAGGAATAGATATTAACTCTATACTGCTATTAAGTCTAGAGTACTCACCGAGTTTTAGAACAAACAACTCATAATCCCAAAGCTGTTCTCATCTCTCATCACATAACACTACTTCCCTCAGCTCTTCATTTTGTATCTTTTGCAAAACCTGAATTTGTAAAAACCAGTTGTATTTTACAAATGTGCAAATGGATAGCTCTGGATATTGCTGCACTTCCATGCATCTGAAGAAGAGCCACATTATTGCTGGAAATAGCCTCTGCTCATTTGTTTAAAACATCTTAATCACTATACAAAAAAAGCTTGAAACAACTGGAAACAATACTTCAGTTTTTGCGCATCCTGAAACTGGTTCAGTGAATACATGCAAAGCCAAGTGCAGCCTGAGATCCCCTTGGAGTGACCATTCTCAAACTCTCATGAAGGAAAGCCGGTTTAGCTAAGGGAGAGCTAAGGGAGATTGGATCCTTGTAGTTTCAGGGACTCACCTCAGGCAGCCTTCACCCATGAGGATGGTATTGGCACAAGGGTTCTTTGCTGTGTGGATTCTGCAATGTCATACATAGGCACTGTGACCTTCTCCTATGCTGAGACACTACTGTACAGAAACCCCTCTTCCCTTTTCCTCCTTGACAAAGAGTGGAACTGGCTGATATGGTTCAGAAGTTTTAAGGATACAAGATGTAAGAGAAAGACATCATGATCAAATAAATCCTGTTTTCACAGGAAATGAAGTTATCTATTATATTTCAGAGTCTAGTTTGTTGTGATGAGGCTAAATCATACACAATTACAGCCTTCCTTTTATGCATTACTTATATTAACAAGGTGTGAAATACACCTGTTCTGAACCCACAAAAGGGCTGAGCTCTGAGTCTGCTGAATTTGTATTATGAAGGAAGGAAAATGAAATAATACTTTTTCAAAGTTTTCTGGCAGCTTGTCTGTTCTGATGATTTAACTATTATTTACACTGAAACAAGCATGCAAGAAGATTGCAGCCTATGACTCCCAAGGGAGCAGCTATGGAATTTTTGCATTCTGCAGAATGTTATGGGTTGGCAACCGCTCCTGTGTGCTACACAGATCACTTCAATCCCCAGTGTTTATGCTATAAACAAGAAAGTGCTCCACACTGTTGTGCTAAAAAAAAAATAGCTGAAATCTAAAGCAGCTCAGTCCTGTTTAAGCTGTCCCAAGACACACTCCCTACCACGCGGGTTTGTTTTTCATTTATTTGTTAATGAAAGCTGGCAGCAGATGCTACACTTTTATTGAGCACATTAATCATTGAAAGAAAGCAATATTTCTGCTGCTCTGGCAACTCCTGTACTGCACATAAACAAGGCCTGCTGCTTTCCTGTTAACCCTCTGCATAATGCAGAATACCCTAAAGCACTCAGTTTCTTTGCAATAGGACAATTCTGCTGTAAGAATGGATACCCAGTGTGGATTCAGATTAAGTTCTGAAACCATCCATCTGGCTTGTGTTTCAAAATTCAATTCATGGAAACCAGTGCAAACAATGGGTGACAGGTGCTTGGATGCTTTGAGAAATAAGAACATTATCTCCAGTTGCTAGTTTGCACAGAATAGTAGCAAGAACAACAGCTTACCAGCACTGATTTCTGCCTCTTAAGGCTTTATTCAGCTCTCACAGCAGTAAGTGCTGAATGCCTGCAAGGCACCAGGGAATTCCTAGTGTAGGTGCCATACAAACTCTTCGTCAGTGCCTAGCCACTAGCACATTCATTTGCTCATCTTGCTACAAGGCAACACAGGAGTGTGTAAGTGCACAACCTACCAGAGTCCTTAACCCAGCCTTTTCTTCTCCCCACTCCTAGTTTATGAGTTATTAATGACTCTCTTGGGACAACAAATTCTCTTTAGAGCAAGCTACCTTGCACATGCTGCTCTGACAGAAACTGCTCACAGCTCTGTGCTGTACTAAAACATCCCCAATGCTTAGATTTACTGTTCCTGTGCTAACCCGTGACATGAAACAGAACCACAGCACTACTTTTGGGGACCTCTCCAGATGGAAAAATGGCAATGTTTAGGTGCGGTAAGGGGACTCAAACTACTGTTAACAAATACAACCTACTCTTTTTAGCAAGATTGTGCTGCTCACTTGATAATCATGAGCTTTAATGCTCACATCCCCACATTTAAAGCTTTGACAATATTTCTGAGGAAAAAGAGTGAATCTGAGAAATGCAGCAACTGTAAAGACACTAAATGAAGTCTGAAGAAGCCGTCCAATACAGACTACTTTTAAAACTCTTTTTCTGATCAAATAATCTGGTTTTCCTAAATTGTTTCTTTATCTCCTGCAATGGGAAAAAATCTCTGAGGTCAATTTATTAAAGTCAGTGGAGACACCAATGATAAATGTACCCCTCCTTGCGTCTGTTATTGTATATTCTGGGTTACACGGAGGGATATAACTGCCTGATGACAAAATCATTTGTGCTGCAGAATCATGGCAAATTATGCCAAGAGTTGACTATAACAAAGGAGATGACATGGAGTCTTCAGAGCATCTCTGCATATAGTGGTCTACAAAGAATAAATTAACACAGAAATCTCTGTAACACAAGATACTTTACTGAGTTAGGATTGATTTTCTTTTCCCCTCTAAGTGAAGCTTCCAAAATGCTTTCTTAAATCACTCCTAAGAAAAACAATTTCAGTGCATATCTTAATTACTACCTGTAATTAATTCAATGCAAATTATAAATATACCTGGTAAATTAGTTTTACTTTGCTCTAATTTGGAGCAGGTCTCTTAGCTATATCCAGTTTTATTCACACTCCTTCTCTTATTGCCCACATGAATACAGTAGCAGAGAGTAGTCTGGACTATGAAAACAGTGGAGGAATGCTGCAGAAACAGAATGGTGCTAGCAGACACTCACAGCATTTACAGCAAGCACATATTTCAGTTTCTTGTTTTAGACACCCTGAGAGGAGATACCCTAATAGATAGGAAATGTACCATTTGTTATTTGTCTCTGCTTGGTAGTTCATATCTCTCCAGTAGGTGCTGCGTTCTCCAGACTGAAACAAGCATTTCCTAGTAAGAACTAGACTAGTCCAGCTTGCTGTTTACATGAAATCATTTGCAATCTCTAAGTTCATTATTCATCAAGTTATCTTTTAGTTTTCCTCTGTCCTGACAGTTCACTATAAACATATAAGTTCATTATGAAGAGTATTTATTAAATGAAAGACAGTGGCAGCTGCAAGCCCCTAAAATAATGTTTGAGTCTGTTATTTTTTTCTACATGCATGTTTTTTGTTTGCAGCTGTATCCCAGTTGAACACAAAAGCTAGAATATGGATTCTTTTTGTTCCTCTGATTAGAAAGCAAATCCTTACAAATTCTGAAACCAATTTTGCTGTAATTCCCACTGAAACCAGACTGGTCCTGGGTTAGTGACATCAGAGCTAAAAAAATTCCTTCGTATCAGATCACAAAAAATCTGTTATTACTTGTCTGAAATTTTACCTAAAAAGATTAACCACACTTATGTAAAAGGTCAGTGAATTGGATTTTACACTTACAAAGAAATTGCAAAGAGTTAAGGCAATTCCATTACTGTGCCTGCTGTAGCTTCTTTGCTTGTTCCAGGCAGGTATGTCTATAGTTGCTAACTTTAGCTAGTATGAGTATACCTCCACTAGTAAATCATTAAGTGTGTTGTATTATTCTGCATGCTTACAAAATTTGGATGCACAATTGAAGATGTTTTATAGGAGTCTGATCAATCGAGCTAAATAAAATATTCAAAGTCCTGCCTTCAGTATTTCGTTGATCCTCACATGGTTACCTCTCCTACTGCTACAGCTTCTTAGGAGATTAGAATTATCTTTTATTTTTGACTTTCACCTGTCTGAAAAGATTACGAAATCCAGACTGGAGCTGTAAACTGCATGATGAACTGGTAAAGATTTGGTCTGGCTCGCACCCATACACTGTTCCTTTGATAAACATATTTTGAAGCCATAACTTGTTTTCCTCTCCTAAATCAATAGAAACTGTTCACAGAGAAGCAACAGAAGTATCAAAGTAAGAGGTTCTGCCCTTAGCAGCTACTTTTTCTAGTGAGATCTATGCATTAACTACATTTTCTGGGTATGACTCTAAGAGGGAAAACACATATTCAAGTAGCTGAGACTAT
This sequence comes from Upupa epops, assembly GCA_013397515.1. Classification (NCBI taxonomy): domain Eukaryota; kingdom Metazoa; phylum Chordata; class Aves; order Bucerotiformes; family Upupidae; genus Upupa; species Upupa epops. The sequence continues at coordinate 85,910 of VZRI01004009.1, read as the reverse complement.
TGAAGGTAACAAAAAGCTCTTGAGAAACTATCATAAAACAAAAACATTTAGTACTCAGAGATGATATTACTTCACAGCACATAACACTTTAACATGGTGCTTACATTTCCGTTTCTATTATCAGTCCCATTTAATATTTGTCTCTGCTTAGATGGAAGCAACGTGTGGCAGCCCATTGTGGTGTAGATGCTTCATTCCTGATGACTGTACAAGACATATAACAAATGGTATAGAAATGGCAGCAAACTACAAGGAAAGGTAATGGAAAAAGGAAAAGGAAAAGATGATCTGATCGCATTGACCTACCATGACACATGTTCAAAAGCCTGCAAATGGATACAATACGTTTTATACACAGGGCCCATTCTACCCAACAGAACGTATCCCAAGTATAAAGCAATGTATATTTACACTAAAAAAACCTGGGCTATTAATTTTTTGCTTATCTTAGACTATAACTGGAAGATAATTTAAGTGTGGTTTCTCCAGCAAACCACATGTAACTATATTTACGTGTTTATAAACTCTACAATAACAACATCACAAAACATAATCCAAGTGCATTATTTTATTGTAGACTGTCTAGAGTCCCTTAAAATAACTTAAAGTCCACTAACATGTTTGGAGGAGAGAAGAAGGAAGAGAAGCCGGGGATCAGAAAAGGTGAAATTAGAGTAGTTACAGGTATACCAATCCAACTTTGAATACCAGTTTTTTCTTCCAGGAAGTAAATGAAAGCTAATTTTTTTTAAGCTTTCTGTATTGCGCTTTCAATTATTGCAATGTGCAAAATTACTTCTTAAGTGAATCCTCTGATCTCTTTATGGTAGATCCACCTCTTATTTTCTTTCTTTTTTAGCCTTTGCTTCAATGAAGATAGATAGAGCAGGAAAACTCCATCCTTGGTGGAATACATATACTGTCAACACACAAGGTAGCTGGATCAGTAAATACACGAGAATGTGTCTACATACTTCATGCACTGTGAGTGCACAACTGCTAGGTTACCATGTTCTCTAACTACTCATGAATTTTGCAAGTAAGATGATCTAGCAGATTTGTACCTGCCACAATAGCATATCACCACATAAATGTCAGCAACAAAGCAACACACATGAGTAAAGGAAAGGCCAAACAAAAGTTATCTAAGTCACCAGCAACAGCACCTGCTTTTCTGCAGACCTCACTGCTAGAGTTGTCAAGGAGCACAATGATCTGCAGCATTTCACAACATTTCACTGAATCACAGTGCAAAAGCAGATGGTTCCTGACAGACAAGGGAAAGATCTCTTCTGTAATGCTGCGCTTTAGTTTCTTCAGCAGTAATACCCAACTTCTGACTGATATTTAAAACCAACAGTACCTTAAACATTTTATACCATAACCCCAAGGGAGTACATTGAAATGCCAGTGATTTGTAATTAAAATATATATCAGCAATAGCTGTTATGCATAGCACTACACCAAAGGCCTGATTTTGCTGCCATTTATACTAATAGAAACATAAAGGATCATTCTTTCTGAGCCTTGCCCTAAATACAGATGCTGCCATGCACATCAGAGGCTGTCTGTGTACACAGGGATCCAGAACAATGAGTCAGCCTTTCTGCTTTAATAAAAGAAAGGGAATAAAACTTGTAAAAACACTCAAGTGGTCAGACAAGGTTATACAAATACAATATAATAGCTGTGTGAGTTCACTAAAGCAAATTACATCTAAATAACCACAATACAGAGGTGTGAACTGTTCTTTGCCAGTTACTCATTAACCAATCTTCATTAATCATAAAAAAGTTTTTAGATGATTCTTGATTCTCTAACTGCAATCTTCCAATCAATGCTTCACTCAGGTGGCTTTGGTTCAGCTACTCTCCTTGCAGAGATATTTTGCAATAGTCGCTGATGACTGGAAGTTACAGAAAGAGGTTCTAGGCTCACAGTGCAGATGAAAGCTCTTCTAGAATAATCTTGACTGTTCAGGTTTGTTTTTCTTATATCCTAAATTTTAAATTTTTAGAGATAAGAGTTTTTACTTACCAAAGCTGAAATCAAGAGATCATAGAATCATTATTAATTGAAAGGGACCTTGAAAGATCTTCTAGTCCAATCCCACTGCTATAGCAGGATCACATAGACCAAGCTGCACAGGAACATGTTAAGGTTGGTCTTGAATATCTCCAGAGAAGGAGACTCCACAAGCCCCTTGGTCAGCCTGTTCCAATGCTTTGTTACCAGCACTGTGAACAAGTTCCTTCTGATATTAACATGGAACCTCCTATCTTCCAGCTTGCATCCATTGCCCCATGTCCTATCACCAGATGACACTGAGAAGAGCCTGGCTCCATCCTCCTGACACGCACCCCTCACATATTTATAGACATCGATGAGGTCACCCCTCAGCCTCCTCTTCTCCAAGCTAAACAGACCCAGCTCCCCCAGCCATTCCTCATAAGGGAGCTGTTCTACTTCCTTCATCAGCTTCTTCGCTCTACACTGGACACCCTCCAGCCTTACAATCACTCCAAGTGGCCATCCCCTCCTTCCATGACCCATAGACGTTCTTCTTCCTCTTCAGTTTGCCTGGTAGCTCCCCATTTAACCATGCAGATCTTCTGGCTCCCTTCCTTGACTTCTTTCCTCTCAGAATACTCTTGTGCTGTGCTTCAAAGAAGTCATCTTTGACTGATAACCGGCTATCGTGGGCCCCTTTACCTGCCAGTACCCTGTCCCATAGGATTTCCCCTAGCAATTGCTTGAAAATTGTCCCTCCTGAAGTCCAGGGTTGAGACTCTGCTAGCTATTCTGTTCCTACCACACAAGACCCTGAAGTCCACTATCTCATGGTTACTGCAACCAAGGCTGACCTCAACTTTCACTGCTTTAACCAGACTCTCCTTTTTGGTGACTACAAGATCCATATATTTTATAGACTTTCCATGAGATCATTTATAGTAATTCATTACCTGTGAGAATTGTTTATAGTACTTTCCAGTGTAAGTAGGAAATGAAAATGAATGGAAAAGCAGTATTGTATTTGTTGCAAACAAAACTGACCAACAAAACTAAGCAAAAGCAAAAAACTATTCCTTCTAGACATAAATGAATTTATCTGAGGCTAGTACAATGATATATTCCAACCAGATAATTTATTTTTAAAAATATCTAAAAAATAAAGAACCAAGTGGAAACAATAATCCTAAGAGTATATGAGATATTTCCTTCTTGGCTGTCTGCTTCCCAACTCAGACAATGGAAGAAGCATCAGCCCCAGGTGTCAAGAGAACTGCTGATGACAGTCAGCATCAGAAACTTCACATGTCTGAATTACTTCCTTGCAACTTTTTGGGGAAGTCTTTCAAGTAACTAACACCCCTGGCTACTGGATAAACACCATCACATGTGATGATGGAATGTAAATTTGTCCAACTGACATCCATGATGGAAGCAGGTTGAGTACTATGTCACGATATATGACCAAGGCAGACTTAGAGCAGGGCTAATGAACTGCCCTGTCCATAAGTCAGGCTGGTCACTGATCCATATAAAGAAATATAACCCCAATTGTGTCACTCTCACTCATGTTTGCTTGTCCAATGAGTTACATTGTGTAGATGAGTGCAGAGTCTGGTCTAGGAAAAGCAGGCATGATTTCAATAACTCTGCCTTCTTGCTTAGAAAAGATATAGATAAAAATTTAGATTCAAAGTCTGATGACAAGAGAAGAGATAGCCCTACAGTGCTAATATTAATACTGTGCTAAAGTGATTAATGTTTCTGTCAGTGCCTGTATACTGAGCTCCACAACAGTTTCTGTAATAAGGGGAAAAAAAGATCATATAGTCAAAACTTTGTGCTGTTACATAGGTGAAAGACCAGACCCTGCCCACAATGGATAATTAATTTATTAAGATTTTTACCTATGTGGTTCAGAGTAGAACTGGATTCATTAACATAATCATCTTGCATTGATCACTGTTACCTTGCACTAACACTTGTAATGTCAATGTTTAAATCCAAGTTGCAGTTTCCTTGGAGCTGTTATGGCAAGTATATTAGACTGCTGAAATAGATTCTTCAAATCCAACATCAGAAGTCTAAAAAATGTAAAGATGATCTTTTCTTCTTTTTCAAAAGCCTCAAAGGTTGCTTAAACTTTCCTGCTATTTTCCTCTGTGCCCACAGCTCTTTGCTTGCTCCTCTTAACCTTGTAGCTAGGTAGAGATAACATGATTGCTATCTCACAGGCAGGAGGTTTGGCATGCTGCTTTCCAGAGTCTCAAACAGTAAGTTCTCTGTGGATTGGGCAGCAGGACTCTGAGGAGTATAAAGATAGTTTGGCCCCTCCCTATGTCCCAGTATATCAAAGTTTAAGCTTCATTGACTCCAGTATAGGGACCTTAATCAAGATTTTTCATGCCTCAAAAAAGAGTACAGCTGCTAAACTTTCTTTAATAAGTGTTTTATACCTGTGGAAACTGAACAGGAATTAGCTGAAAAGAGAGTACTTACTTCTGGCTTTATTAAGGAGCAATTAATTAAAACTCAAGTGGTACAATTAATTAAAACTCAAGTGGTAACATTGTTTTGCTCTAACATGAAAGAAGACCTGGTTTAAGTGATTTAGCTAAGTCATTGATGCTGTTCCAGTTATTTCCTGCATTTTCCCTTGCAGTATGACTTTGCTTCAAATTCAGGAAGCTAAACACACTGTGATAAATATCAAGATTGAGATCTAATAATCTTGAGATCTAATTTTCCGTCAAGAAAAGAAGATGCAGTCATCATACAAGGACTTAACTGGCTTTATAAAATTTACCTTGAGTTTTCACAGCTTAAAATGAAATTAACTGCCTACTCATATTATTGAGCCTCTGTTGGCAATGTTAACACAATGTTTTATTAAAGACACTAGTTCCAGGTACGACATGTAAAGGGAATTTCATAGAATTTCAGTGAAATGGCACTGAAGATTCTTCAATGGAATACAGAACCATAGAATCATTAAAGTTGGAAGAGACCTCCAAGATCATCAAGGCCAACAGCCAACCCAACCTCACCCTGCCCAATAAACCATGTTTCTAAGTGCCATCTCTACTCTTTTTGAACACCTCCAGGGACTGTGACTCCACCCCCTCTCTGGGCAGCCTATTCCAATCCTTGACCACTCTGTCAGTGAAGAAATTTTTCCTTATGCTAGTGACATGGGAGAGGAAGCCAACACTCACCTCAGCTGGCAGCAGAGCAAAGTAAAAAACACCCAGCCATGGTACAGCACCATTTGTTCTCTGCAGAGTTTGGAGCCTGGAACTGTGCAATAATGAAGGTGAGTTTGAATGCATTGAATCTGTATGATCACCTGCATTTACATCCACCTTCTGCATCATCTCCACGAGGCAAAGGTGTCATTTGATCTCTGCTGTTCTTAAAAGGAGCAAGTGCAAGTCAACATGCCAAAAGAAGAAGAAACTCAGCAGCAACATCCAGAAGCTAATCACACCTCCACTTCATTAAACCATTGTATCTCCTCATGTACCACAGCCAGTCTTACTATTTTCTTAGTAACTGGCTTAAAGCTTCCATTCAGGACACAAAGTCTAAAATCTTATAAAATCTGTCTATAATGAGGAAACACAAATCTCTCCCTTGCAAACTGCTCATTAGGACTATTGCAAGCAGAATCTCCTGTTGGTGAATAATTCTGTTATGGTCCTTTTAGTGTACTTAATGATTACTAAGGGTCTGGAAATGAGAGCAGAACTATTTTACTCTTTATTTATGTGACATCACCTTGATTTATATTCTTTGAAAGTTAATAAACTCCTCTGAGACAGAACATCTCTGCTGCCAGGCTTGCATTATCTGCTGTATCTGCTGACCTGTGCAGAAATGTATTAGAGAAGAATACTTCTGCTTTCATTGCTGCATTTACTGTATATCTGCATTCTTCTAGGAAAATTCTGACATCTATTTTGCATCTCAGATCTGACTTCAAGCAAGGGCACTTAGCTATTATTGATTTCACTCAGCTTTTTTGAAACCTAGCAGTTGATTTTGAATGAGAGCTAAAAACACGGACAGGTCCTAAGCAAGATGCTGGAAAAGGAGGAAAAATATTTCCTTCCCTGAAGACCTCTATGAGTCATCCCTGCTTCTGAGTACACAACTTAAGTCTTCTTCCACAACAGAGTCACTCTCTCCATAAATTGCAGCACTATCACATGCACGCAACAGCACTTACTGCCCTGTACAAAGCTTATCTTGGTGTTGTCAGATTCACTCAATTTTGCTCAACAAAGAGCATCTCAAATATCCTGTATTTTATTCCACATCACAAACAATCAATGAAAACTATTCCAAATGCTTGGTTATTCTTATGATAGCAGAATTGATGGGACCTTTCACAAGTGTGCCAGGAAGGGAACAACTAAAATATGTTGGTTTTAGACTTTAAAATCTTATGTAGATTTTCCTAGGAAACTATTTATAATTCTTCTTTATCCTGTTCCCTTATGATCCTGGTTCTCTCTTATGTGAAAACTTACTCTGTCCTACCAAGAGGAAGCATTATTAGGATTGTCCACATCCATGCACTTTAGGACATTGATTTAACACAAATGTGAACAGTCACCATGTTTTTAGGAAGATAGAATGGCTGTAACTTAAGCATTAAGGAGAATGAAATGCAATTTATTGGGGATTGTAGCTCCTGCTTGAATTGAGAAAGTGTCTCCCCATCCACTCCTATATTACTGACAATTGCTTTCTTTTTTTCACGCAAAATCCTTGTTTGCTGATTTTCAAATAACCAGCAGCCAGTAAGAACAGACTGATCCTAGAATAAGGCACTGACAGTGAAAATGGAAGTTTATGAAGTCTTAGCCCTTGAGTCTAGAAATATTAGCTGCTTGCTACTGTCAGGCACAGGCTGCATTGGGGAGACAGAAAAAATTTTGCTAATCTCTCATTGACTTTCACACTGAAAATGCAAAGCAGAGCCAAAATGATGTATCAATTGGAAAATAGTTATTAGACAATAAACTCCTCCAGCATTACTAAAATATTCTTGAAAATTCATCCTTCCAGCTGCTCAAAAAATGAGAATAAACTAAAAGGACAATGACTCACGCTAATTCAGTGTGTGTTTGCATGTTTGCAGACCAGTTCAATGCTACAGGATCTTTATCAGTGATATTACGAAATGTCTTTGCAGACTTGCCCATGACACACTTTAGAAGCCACTGAAATAGGTTTCTGATTGCCAGCAGGCTTGTCTTTTATCTTTTACCTCTGAATAACAGAGCAGAGAGAATATTACAGGCATTTTTCACAGTTTGATTTTTTTTAAGTGCCATTTTAGACAGCAAAAGTATCGAGCAAATTTTTTATTCCTTTAAAATAACTGTACTCCCTCCTTGGAGATTATCTAAGAACTTGAAATTGAAATAATGCATATCTCAGGGGAAAACGCAAACTCTACAATAAACACAGAAATAAAAGGATCTGAGCTGCCTCTCCCTAATACACTAGTCAAAGAAATGGAAATAAAATTTCTTTTAACTCTCCTCTCTACACCAATAAATGCTACACATGCATCAATATCAGCACATCATGCAACTTTGCTTCAGGTGCACTGGCAGGTGAGAAGATGTTTCTCTTCCAAAGTGACGACCTGATTTCAGAAAAGAAAAAAACCATCTCTTCTGCCTTGTAAGCTAGTAAGCTGTTGTTACTAAGTGGAGGAGGTACAGATGCAGAGCTAACAGGAACCACTCAGGCACAAAGCACAGCAGGCCTGGTGATTCCAGATGCCCACCTCCACACACATCTTGGCCGCAACAGTACTGAGGGAGCAGCCACCTTGTGCCTGAGCAGTGGTCTTCAATGTTCCACAGAGCTAAGCATGTCAGTAAGTTCCAGAGCACGTAGTGATTCTTGCTGATCACTACACTGAAAAACTACTTAACGTTTTCAATGGCTCATAATGCATCAAACTATGTCACTAGTTGTTTGGGATTTCTGTATTTTCATCATCCCATGGCAAGGGCAAACCCAATGATTCATGCTTCACTTGAATGGGGAACACTGAGTGTAAAGTGGGAGATAACCTGGAAAAGTACTTGTGATTTCATTTTGAATAAGGAGTTTGCTAATGCTTATATAAGTTTCTGATAAAAGCACACTGAGTCCATACACACCCCTGAATTTGAATGCAACAGAAAGTCAAACCACAAAATGGCTTTTTTTAATATTCCAGAAATACTAAATTGGATAGCAATGATACAATTGATAATGTATGTTATCTCATTTCCAAGACTTCCACAGATATTACAGGCAAATGTTCAACTGTGCCAAATCAAAATACTAAGTGCTGGACCATGTAATCAGTGATATTCAGAGGTGTGGGACAGTTTGTAGCCTGCAATTCTGACTGCAATTTCTTCTGCCTAAAGTAAGAGGTAGCTCTGACTCCTATCAGTTCATTCTACTGTAAACCAGAGAAAGAAGAAACAGAAAAGACCAGCAGGAGAAGGAAACACTAGCAAGCTTGACAGAAATGCCAAATGAGTTTTCTCCCACCATTCTGTTCAAGATCCAGTAATTTTGAGAACATGAGTAAAATAAATAAATTCTAGACATTTCATTCTTTAAGTGAGATGTTACCATTTAATTTTTCTAAAGATCCTTCAAACAGAAAGGAAAGAAATGTTGGCAAAAGTTCTTAATTCTGAAAGACCGCCTAGGGAGGATAAAAAACCTACACAGCCAAGCTCTTGGCATTTATTATCATAACTCCTGTCAAGAAAGGAACAAACTGTTCAGCTATATTGCATAAGTTTCCAATAAAGAATGCATAAAAATTAATTCATAGAATAAATCTCTTGGCAACTGCTTTCCAGTTAAGTACAGATAGTTTATTTCCAGAACAGTGGGTTTGGTTTGTAATTACATTTTAAAATTGTACTTTTTCTCAACGTTGCTTCTAAATCTCTCTATTTTTTAATAGATCAGTACATAAAACCAGGCTTCCTATTACTTCCAATTTGAATTTTGATTACTATTTAATTATTTTACCTACTCTCAAGCAAAAATGCCCATATTCTGGAGATTCATACGAGTTTTCATTATGGTTGTTGTTCAGATTCCTCTCAGCCTTTTGTTAACATCTACAGAAAATCACATCAGATTATGAGACTTTGGTCATGCTTTTGGGCAAGGAGGTTTCTTTTCCTTGTTGCCAGAAATGTGTCCAAAATCTGTGATACTCCCAAATTAGGGAAGTTTAGAGATAAAACTGACACAAGACACTGGGCTGTATTTGCAGGACAGCCCAAGAAATACAACACAGAGGAATAAAGCTGTGGTGGGTCACAGTTTAACATAATTTAAGGTTGGGTTTTTTGAACAAATATTCTTCCTTGTGCAAAACTGCTGACAAGAAAACAAAATGCTATACAGAAAATATGTGGCGTGCTCATTTGTTACCAAAAACATTGATTGAAAAAACACTAGTCCAAGCAAAAATATCCTGCTAGCACCAAAGAATATTGAAAGACCAGACAGTAGACAGCTCTGAAGAGCAAAACAGCTTTGGCATTCATGTGGGACTATAGAGTGGCTCATGACTGACACCGACCCCTCCTGTTGTTGTTCATCTCCATTGGAGATCACTGCTCCTAATCTTCATGCCAAACATTTAACGGAACAAAGAATGAGTTTGTGAACTTTAAAGATGTGCTGACTACTAAATAAATATATAACTAGAGGGAATAAAGATGCATTTGTCTTCTTTGACTGAAAATTTGAACAGTTATTACTATCTCTAGTCATGACTGGAGATAACCGAAATTTCTGGACACACAGGAAAACACTGAGAATACAAGATGTGACTTGCAAATCTTATCTCCCTTCCGCTCACATGCAGAGATGCCCACTGGCTTTAACAAGAGTAGGGTAGGCTCCTAAATGTCTCTCTTTTAATGCATGAATGCTCACCTTACATTTCACAGGCTGACTACAGCCCCAGTACAATACTGTTTCAACAGCCTGTAAAGCTTTAGTGACAATACCAGGCAAGGGTAGGAATGGTTATCAGGGCAAAGAATCATACGGCCTTATTTCTTTCTACCGCCTTGAGGTTCCAGCTAAAGAAAAAGTGGCCCAAGCTCAAGTCAGTGTAACATGTGCCACTGATGGGTGCCATCTGGGACATATCAGACCAGCTAATAGTCTGATCAGATAGTAAGGAAAAGACAAAGAATATATTTCTTCTCACCCCTATAATAAGACAGGTCATCTGTCCAGATGGATAGGAATGGGTAGATTAGATTAGAACAAGCTGCAAACATACAGAAACACTTTGTTCCAGCAAAGTACCTAGTCCTGCCACCATCCCAGTTCTCAGCAAATAAGCACAAAGGTACTGGTGGAGGCAACGCAAGTTGTGTTTTTTTCTTTCCAAATGTTAGTGCATCCCTACAGAAATAAGTGTAACCACAGATTAAATGGGTATCACCCATAATTAACCTCAGCAGCAAATACAAGCAAGCTACTACTTCCAAAATGCTTCGTCATTAGATATTTCAGAAGCATCCAGTACTAAGCAGTACAGCAAGATCCAGTTTCTTCTTTTCAGCTTCTTTCAACCTCATCATTATCCCTAATTATTTGGTTTTGACCCTTTTCATTACCTCTTCTCTGCTCTTTTAGACATTTCACTTTAAAATTACTAATCTCCCTGGAAGCCTTGATCTTGCACTGGGTTCCCCTATCCCAAATGCTTCCATTTAGTGCATGAGGTTTTTCCTCTAATGAAGATTTCAATCATGTTACTGTTTGCTTTACTGTCGACCACTTTGACCAGCTGTAAAGCATAATGAACTCTCTGAAACTTAGAGGAACCAACTGTAAACCCATCAGGGTTAATGGTCTTACAGGCTGGTGATTTCACTCCATGCAGGAGGAAAGTCCTGCAGCCTGACCTCCAGAGCCACACTGCCTGCCAGAGAGTGGGAGGGAAGGGTGCGGTATGGCTGAGGGAGCCAGGCACGCTCCTCTGTTTTCAGTAAACACTGCCTCGAAAACGGGCCTGCTTTGTAGCACAGATTAGAGACTAAGATAGACAGCAGCTGGCTGTGATGGAGAAGAGGAAGTGTAGGCTTTGCTTGGGGTGCAACATGCCACAGAATCAGGCAGTAATTGGTGCAGTGAGATGTAAAGCACCATTAGCCCTGGTGTGGTAGCCAAATGTTGTAGAATTGGTAGAGAATGAAATGAATAACATCCTCTGCTACCATCACAACTTTGCAACTGCTCAGGCCACTGCATAAACCTTGCCTTCTGCTTTCCTGCACAACTGATCATCCATCCAAGCCTAATGTGCTGTAGTTTCAAGCGCCTTCCCTAGAAGGTATTTGTGAGGGCAAGTAACTACATCTCACCTACATGAGTCCAGATCAGCACAGGCACTGCTAGTGGAGTGTTTAGGAGCAAGCCTCAGCTGTCTGGCATTCCGTGGTGCTATGGCTAGATTGCTAAGAGTTAACTTGATGGAAAAGTCTGCACAAACTGTGGCACATAATACCTCCTGTCTCCACTAAGAAAACAGCCATGGCAATTTGTCTCCAAAGAAAAACAAAGAAAAACTGAAATAGATAACCCAGCTAACATGGAAGTGTGGTGCCAATGGCACCATACATGCAGGACATGGCATGTCCTCCTGGTGGAGCCTGATCTCAAAGTACCTGATCTGGCTTTAACCCAGCTTCATTTTATGACTTTGGTCATTCAAGTAACAGACTTTCTTAGTTCATCATTTACAAAATGAGATTGCATTGTATAGGAACGTTGAGAGGATAAAATCCATTAAAGATTCTGAGATATTCAACTGGAGTGGTGGCACTGTAGGGCATCTGGTTACTCAGTGATTAAAAGATACATGAATCAGGGGCTTTTCCAGAAATTTCCAACTTTTCACTTACTTTAAACCTTATAAAAAGTTTTCAAGCCTGAAATTAACAAATGCTGTGATTCACAAATTCTGTCTCTTTTCTCCTTACCTGATGTTTCTGGCTAATGTACCATCAGGTATCTAGAAAGAAGTATTTGCTTAATTCAGACACAGATTCAATGTTCACATTCTCTTCCCCAAGACAGCTATTGAAAGCATTTCAGAGAATACAGGCATGCAGCAACACTAGTCTTTGGTGGTTATGCCATAAGCTACGCCACAGCATAGTTCTCGCTCTATGGAACTAGTCATTGCATACACAAATAATTGCTTGTGGTTTGGGGGATTATGGCTACAGTTCTCTAGGGTATTATTACCTGCCACACAATTGTTTCGGTTGAAAAAACCCCTTAAAATCAGAGCATCCAACCATTAGTCAAGAAGTACTGAGCTACCACTTAAATCATGTCCCTAAGCTACATGTCTGTATCTCTTTTAAGTCTGCTTAATAAGTACAGAATAAACATGTCTTTTCACTGAGGAAATAAACTTTTCTGGACTGAATCTGCTATGTTTAATCAGTCAGGTATCCAGTAAGTTGATACATCACAGTTAAACATTGTGATTTGCGCAGAAAGGAAACATCAATGTGAAACCTTGTGCTAGGTTTGAGAATGAAGTTTAGGATATCATGCAAAATTATCTGAGCAATTATCTGTGGAACAGAAAGGCCAATAATTCCCAGGGTACTTAGTCAGATCTGGGTGTAGAGTCAAACCAGATTATACTTTTAGATTCATAAAGCCTTGACATTTCACTGAAAAGAAAGGTCTGTTCACTGATTTATTTTAAAGGAAATAGCCTTGAAGTTGGTCCAATGGTGCCTCAGAGATCCAGTATAGTAAGTCTCAGATTCATACCACTTGACAGGCCAGCAGCTATTTGGTTCTGAAGAACCAAAAAAGATACAGTCTCCAGTGGACTTATGGTTCAGGTCCCTAGTTGCATTAAATAAATGGGCTCCAGTCCTTTACCTGCAAATGCAGTCTTTCTTCCCCCAGTTAAGACACTGCACATTTGTGACAAAAGGTAGATGTAAGAACCCGTTTCCCCCAATAGTTCATTTCTTCCTATTGTTTTTCCCAGGAAGTTATTTATTATTTCTTACATGAGAAGCTGGATTGAATCTGTATCTCTGAGATGTCTCATTTTCCTTAATGCCTGTAGTTAATTGAAATATTAAATGTATAAGGAGCACATCTCTTATTATTTAAAGCCTAAATTAACATAATTACCATAACTAAGACAGCTGCTTTTTCAGTCTGTTATGTCTCAGCTTTTCCTGAAGGCAGATTCATTATCTGCAGGCCAGCTTTAATCTATCAGTGAAAAAATTACAGAAAGTGCTATCATTAAAATTCATCAAGCCATGCCCATCACTACTTACTTTACTATTACTGATTGCTCCCTTGATTGTCTAGCAACCAGTTCTGTGGTTCATTAGAAAGACCAAGTGCTAATTAAAGCAACTTATCTTAAATACGGTCATTAAAAAAAAGGCAAACTGTAAAATGTTGTACTGGCATCACTAAAGGAAAATTACAGAAATCTTTAACACAGATCAAATGGCAATAGTCAAAGTCATGAATTCAGAGTTCAAATCTCGCTATGTTTCCAATTAGGAATTTACTTATACTAGACAGAAGAGCACACATAGTTGCTTTTACACTTGCCAACTGGGATACCATTAATAGACCTGAAGCACAAGCCTCCTTACTGACTGTATTCAAGACCACCTTGCCATCCACTATGGCCTCACCCACATGGCAGTAGGAACTTTGCTATGTCTCTGTCTAGGCTCTGGAGCTAAACACAAGTAAATCAAAGCATGAAGTTCTGAAGACTTGCCCTCCAAAGCAGGAAAAGTATGAAGATACACTGCTATCACTAGTGGAACTGCAGCACAATGCCTCTATGCCCACAGCCACTCCTTCATCTTAATGAGTAATCAGCTACCTGGAATACCCTTGCACCTATCAGTACACAATCTGACAGCTTTTATACTTCATAAGAGATAAAATCCAGTTAAAGTCTCCATTTTGGTTGGTAACTCATATCATAGCGTGCACTCATAAAAGTAGGGCTATTTCATTTAAATACAATGTTTCAGTTACGGTAGCAACAATATAAACTTTACTGAATGTTTTATTGTCACATACCATTCCTTGCAATAAAGGCATCTCAGTTGCTCCATACTCTTCTGGAAGGACTGCTTTACTGTAAGATCAGTCTGGCAACAAGCACGCCTTAGCATGCCATTCTCCTTAATGTAAGGATGTCCTTTTCACATTCTACTGCATGTTTCCTTCTTTACAAAAAGCCTGAGGAACTGCTTACTGGCCAGTTGAATACAATACATTTGAGAGCAAAAAAGGAGGGCTGGGAGGGAACAAAAAAAAATATTTTAAATGATTTAACTGCAGATGTAAAATTCTTCTATCACACAAAGAACTTCATCATAAACACCAGCAGCAACTTGTCATCATACGTCAGCTCTCTTTTCCATGAAGCTCACAAAAAAGAAATTAGTTTCTGAAGACTCTTCTACACTTGCCTCTACTAGTGAGAACAGCAGCACAAAGGAACATACTAAGGAGACAAGGACAGATTTGCTGATTCACTGCTTTGCCAATGTTCCTGTACTCCAAGACTTTCAGGTTTGCTGACCACAAGCATATACTTCTTGCAAATAATTCATCATGCTTGCCAGACCTTTTGAGTCCTCTCTGGCAAACCTGAATCCTGGTAGTCAGAGGGCACCACAATCAGCATTCAGGCTCTCAACAAATTTCATCATCATGCTAAAATTCAGGTGCTTATTTGATGCATTTTGCAGTAAACTGAAAACCCAGACCCCACTATCGCTGGCTGCCCACTGTCACAGTGGCTGCTCACTGCCAATTCTGTTCTTACAAATCAGTACTTTTCAAAAGTCAGACCTCAGGCAGAACATTCCAGTGGGATTTTTGGTTTGGGATGTGGATATATGATTTTCATTTTTAGGAATAAAACCCACTGAAATATTCAACCCTTATCATTTTTCCCCTTTTGGTGAGTCTGCATTATGCCAGGAATGCCAATGGATCATTTCATGCCACTCAGTACTGTATATAGACTATATTTCTTTCCGCCACAATATTACTACTGACAAAATTACTTACTGACAAACTAAAAAATGGTATTATCTACACAAGTGGTGCTTTCTGCTTTAGGTAATCAATCTTTGTGGTGGTCCCTTTGTGGGTCCATCTAGAATTATGGTTCTAAGACTGTTTTGGAACTGAAAGGATTTTTTAGGTTGTACAAAGATCAGCAACTGTCCTGACTGTTTTCCAAAGCAGTCTTCCCATCTTGACTGCTAGAGTTGCCAAAACCCTATCAGCTTTCCATGGAGATCAGAGATGTGCATCTTTAATAAAACTATGCACACAAAGTTGGATTTGACAGACTTTATCATGAATTACATTAACTCTCTATTACATTTATATAGAATACTTCATTATTAGAGTGATCTATTTCCTCGTAAACAACCAAAACACCAGCTCTCATGATTCCACCAGCTATACCAACAGGGTGTACTCAGCAACAAATGTTCAATCATTTATTAAATCACTTTCACATCATGTCTGTTCCCCATCTCAACCCAAGCAGTACTCAACATGCACTAACAAACATATTCTGTACACATAAGTGTTCACAAACAAATATTTCATCTTAATCAACAACATCATGCAAGTCTTGGAGGATACTGGTAGGTTTCATAGGTAAGTAGTGTCTAAAAGGCTGCCAGGGACTAATAGAGTCAACCATTCTGAAACCTAAGTCCTAAAAACATGAACACAGAAGTCCAAACAATCTGACTGTACATTTTGTTGCCCAAAGGTTGGGCCTGATTCTGTTTATTAATTAATATTGTTCATATTGCAGCAGCATTCACTATCCATTAGAAATACCAGGATTCTGTTGTGACATTCAGCAAAGAGTGAAAAGAATGGCCAGCACTGACACTTTAATTGACAAAACAGACATGAAGCAACATCTATGGAATCAGGGTGCAAAATTTAAATGTTCTAACATTCTGTTAATGCCCATGTCCCTGGACCCTTCTGGCTTCCTAATGTGTCCTGATCTCCTAGAATTTCTAAGTACTGCATACATGATGTTTACCCCAGCAAATTTGAAAATTTTGTCCTAACTACTGAGATCTGAGTGAGGAAATCTTTCTTTTCCTGCATTGCTTCTTTTCCTACAGGCATATTAGCAAGAACTTTAGTAATTAAACAAAAAAAAGAGATGATCAAATCTTTCACCCTTTTTATTTTCCTCTCCAAGAAAAACACAATGCACTATTTTCATAGATTATAACACTTTTATAAATGCCCCATACAAGGTTGCATTTACTGCTTACATAAAATCGATCTGTTTTCATCAATGACACTGCTTCATCTGCTGTGATTCACAACTGTCACTTAGGCAGTGACAAAAAAATAAACATCACCTCTAAAACAAGAAACCAATTCCCATAATTCACCTAAGCCCCCTCCTCTCATGGCTGGCATGGAATCAACACCAGTTGGTTTATTGTCATATGACATAATCCACATCATAATATTGGTGCAGACACACTGATGTGTGGCTTGCATCCTACACATTCTCATACAACATTAAAATGAAACAGAAACCAAACAAATCAATTAAATAAGCATTGTTAATACTTTCTTTTATACTGCGTTTTCAAGACAACTCTTTTTCCAGCATAGTGTTTTGAATCACAGGACCTGTCTCACATTTTTTGGAGATACCTCTGAACCCATGGAAATTTATCTTTTAAATGAGACTGCTCCACTGACCAAAGGTCAGAGGAACAAGCCCCTTGAGATGTTACAATGTATAAAAATTAATATATAACAACTTAAAAAAGCAGTACCTTTAAATGTATTAACCAGTGACTTGGATGAATCAAATATCATGTATTTATTAACAAATGTTGCTCTTCTACATGGCCAGATCACAACAAAAGACATTCTACAGCTTGTCATCCTTCAAAAACCCCTCACACAGAAGGCACAGCTGGAAAAGTGGGTCTTGGTGAACTGCAAGATTATGCAGGCATTTCTTGCGAAAATATACAGAAATATAACTTTAGTTGGAAAATTGAACTCCCAGTCCAAGCAGTTAAAACAAACAGCTTCATTATGAGCTTCTAGGTCTTATGCTACTGAGACACCAGGCAAGATCTGTAAATATAAATTCAGATTTAGTTGGAATGAACCCTTTGGATTCAGTTTTGACCTTTGCTGCTAAATCTGAGGGAAATGTTACATGATGTGTAATGACCTGTCCTGCAACTAGTGAGGCCCTATGAAAAATTCTGCTGACTCCAGTGGGTTTATGATGCAATCATCAAGCTGTCTTCTTCAGTGCTAAATTCAGATATTAACAGTCCAAGGAAAACAAGTTTAAGAACTTCAAGTAACTGATTGTGTTTGAATCATAATGTGGTATCAATGCACCAGTCCAAAAGCAAAATTTACCTTTTCAGCAGCTAAATTATGATTTTGAAGTCAGGTAAAAAAAAGTTTAAGTGCTACTGGACAAAACATTTAATAGCTCTTTAATCTTGCTGATTGGAAACTCTTCCTCTCAAATTCTAGAAGAAAAACAGATGGCAGGAAAAACATCCAGAATAGATTTGACCCAGAGAAGATGAGGAAGTCCAGGAACCCAGCCTAGCTGTTATATAAACTTGGGTTCAGTTTGGCTTCCACAGCTTTAAATAGAATCTATAAACTAAACTAACCCCTATAAACTAACAAAACCCCTAAAATAAAGGAGGACACCAAGACTACATGCTTTATATCAGGATTTCCTTAGTGTTTGCTTTCTCTTGCGCTCCTTTACCACACCCATCTTGATTGTCGAAATGCTGATGTCATGAAACCCCAGGTATTTTTTATGTCCTTCTCATAAAAAGACAATTCCATAAAATCTCCAGGTTGAATCATGATTAAACAGCAAAAGTATAAGGAAAAGCATCAGTCTTACTATGCCAAATCTTATTCTCACAGATACCTATTTACAGATGTTACACTAGAAAGACCTTAGCAAAGTTCCGTGGCGCTTTCAGGAGAAAGCAATTGGACCCATTCTGCATCCATATCCATATTGAGTGAGCCAAATGGCCTAGGAGTTGGTTTTCTCTGCTTTAATTAGTCTAATTAGATATGTGACTTTTCCCATTACAGTGCTCTATCCTTCAGCTGAAAAGCTGAGCACATTGTTCAGTCCTCCCTGGATAGCATCATTGCTGTCTGAAATTATACAAGTCCCTGCTTTTGCTGAACTGTTTTGATGAAAGTATAGTACCCCGAAAACACAGGCTCTGGAAACAGACAGCACAACTACTGTGTTTGTGCATACAAACTCAGAAACCATGTACAAGACACTACAAACAGGGCTAACAGCCTTTGAAACACACTCATTCCCCGAGAAATGGACACAAGGAACTAGAATTACTGAGTTAATTAAGAGCCCTTCAGGAAGTAGACCTGCTAAACTAGGAGCTCTGTCCAAACCAAAAGAGCACAAAATCCCTCAGAGAAATAGAGGTTGTGGAAAGGTTACTGCAAAATCAGCATAAGGAAGCTTTCTCCAGCAGGCTTGTGGGAATAACTCACTGAAAGTCTGACTGTATTACATCTGTGCTCTGAAACAGCAGATATTCATGTCATCATAAGAGAGTATTTTATACAGTATTGAAAGAGAGCTAATACCAGTCAAATAATCACTCCTTTGTTCTGCTGAGCTAATGTTTTACAGTCACTCTCCGATACTTCTCAGCCTAGTCCAGCAACTACTAAGAATAAAAGAAGAGAATGTTTTGGTTTTTTGATTAGTTTATTTTTCCTATGCATTGGTTCTACCAAGGAGCAGTAAGAGTCCCTTCACTTAAGAAATACTCTAGTATATCTGCTTATGAGAACAGAGTCTGATATCAAGGCAGACTCATCTTTTAACTGACATGTTTTTTGAAATAGCAGTGAATGTATGAATTTACTCTCCTCAGAAATATGAGTGTCTTTAATAATGGATTTTAGCATGTTTTTTGCCCACAAAAATTTACATTTCAACATGTACTGCTTTATTTTTCAGTTAAGGACAAAGAAAATGATTTTTAAGATATTCTGTTATCACCAGTTGCTATGGGGTGTAGATGTATCTAAAATGACAATTTGGCAAATGAGTGAGAGCCTTAGTTGAAAAAATCAAGAATGCAGCCACAACACTGGACTGGTTTGATTTAGGCATAAAAAAGAACATGATTTCATTGCCTGTAAGGATAATGGAATCGTCATTTAATTGAAATAATTTTGTTTGTATCTGCACTTAATATTCCTATTACTCCATTGCTGAGTTTTAATAATTTTCTAATTCCATTGCTTTTGCCACTGCAAAGACTTAAGGAAATATGGAAGATGAAGTTGGCAGTAGAAGAGCTTATTAAATTATTAAATGTGTGGGTGGGCAGACACAAACAAGCCAACATAAGCTGTAACTATGTAATTTCCATGCGTTAGTGTTTTTCCTTTTGTAAACTTTCTTTAATACTGCTCTTCCTAATAGAAAGTCATGGCATTTTTCATGTATCAAAATGAATTTTGAAATTCTATTTCTAGGACTGGATTCCAACATGAGCACATTACAGACTTCCTACACAGTGGTTACAAATAGCACCAGAAGGGAAAACTGTGTTGAGGGGACATTTTTAAGCATTCAGGCTGTTACTCTCACTGGAATTCACTGTGACTAAAGTCTTTTGAACCATCTCAACATTATAAACCATATAGCATTTATCTATTAAATTAATAAAAATAAAGTGTTGGCATGACCCCTTTTAAGACCATTGTGCCACCTGTGACCACTTACAGTTTGTTATGGAGCTTTTCCGGTGTGTGTTTTGAGTGCATACACAGCATAAAAACTAGATATCAGGAGTGATATGAGTTTATTTCTGAGGACTAAGGGAGTGTGATACTTGAAGTTCTCTATGACGTGTCTGAAAAGGTTTTCTGAAGGGATTATGAAACCTGGGAGGGGGAAGCTGAGCAGAGAAATGTGTAAATGCAGTTCAGTGTTAACAAAGACAAAGTCTACATCATCTTTTATATTTCAAGATCTCTATCTATTTAGAAACTTTACTTCTCAGCCTCTAGTTTGCA
Source organism: Upupa epops (assembly GCA_013397515.1). Classification (NCBI taxonomy): domain Eukaryota; kingdom Metazoa; phylum Chordata; class Aves; order Bucerotiformes; family Upupidae; genus Upupa; species Upupa epops. Next base: position 65,684 of record VZRI01004009.1, on the reverse strand, counting down.
TGTCTCTGACAACCTTCATTCAAAACATATGCAAATGATAAATGTGTTACTGTTGAGGGTAACATGAGACAATTTCTCATTCATTTAATCAGATGAAACCATTCATTTCAGAAAACTGTAGTTTTGAATTGTATAGATATTTGCATTACCAGGAACTGGCAGTCACCTAAGCATGTAACTGATTCAGCTTTATGGGGGCTATTAAAGAAGTTTTATTATTTTCCATAATGAATGCTACTCCATTAGAATCTCCAAGGAAACTACTTTTCCCTTGGTCACTTAAGGCCTTTGCTAGAAGCAGGATCCTGAAAGGATAGACCACCTGACTGAATCTGTGTATTTTATTATACATTATAAATGTATATTGATTATACAAGGTATTTACACTCTGTAGAAACAGGTCTTTGCCTCACATCAAACATCCTCTGTTTTCCAAGAGCAGGCTGGAGTCATACAAGTATTGTTATGCAGCTGACTTATTTGAAAATATCACTGTTGCCTTTCCCAGCACAGCATTGTTATGCTGGCTTAGAAGAATCTACTTGATTGTTTGATAAACTCACAAAAGCCAAAGTAGTTCTAGCCAAGATAATCCTATAAAAATACTTTTGGATCAGATGGAGAGTGTATACAAGCAGCTGCATGGCAGTAACAAAGATCAGAGTAATGCTGTTTGTGAAGTATCCACCACCTGAGAAGATGGGCTGCACCCCTGAAAGTGCAGCTGCATTTCCATAAACATTCATTGTGCTCTTTCAATTAACAATATATTTTAATGTTGAAAACCATGAACATGTACCCTTGGAACACTCAATTTGGGAAATTGGGAAGTGTGTTCATCTCCAGTGGCTCTTTTTTCTCTATGTTCTTGCTTAATAAAGCCTCAGCATTTCATAGTCACTGAGGAATTCAAAGAATGCCATTAACCAAGATACCACCCTGATAATTAAAACTAAATACTTGTTCCAAAAGAATTCCATAGCAAATCTCAAGTATTATGCATAGAAACATCTTTTAGAGCCATACACTTACAGCTTTCTGTTTTTCAATGTCTTGGCTTTTCTTCTCCCTTCACATTCTTTGTCCACGAGTAATTACCATGATCATGGAACTGGAGGCTCCTGTATTATTACTCTTTCATAACTTACAAAACCCAGTTTTCCAGTTTTGATCTCAAGATTGTGTTCTCTGCTTACTGGATTGCTTTTAGAGTATGGCTATACTTGTTTGGCTATACTGGGAAAGAAAAGGAGGAGGGAAGAAAATATTAAGATGCACAGAGGATGATATCAATTGCTAGAACTTCAGTTCACTTGGGGCAAGGAAAGATGTGTCAAAGGATAAAAAAAGATATAAAAATCATCAAGAGTAGCTCCCAGACCCTTCATGTTCCTGAAATTTACGTACTATTTTGAATTTTATATTTGTTCTGGGCAGACAGATAACTGCAGCTCAGATCGGTAATTTGTCATACATAAAGACTCTGAACTGGAAGCCTGTTTAGCACTCTGGGACTGGCAGCAAGTCTAACAAGACTTTTGGCTAACAAAAGGTGGTTGCATTCACCCTGAGAAACAAACTTGAGCTAAACATCAACAGGTCAATATTTTGGGAATTCTCTCTCCTTTCTTCAAAAATTGAAGCCACGCCCCTCTCTTAATATTAGAAGTAAAAACTTACTGCATGTATCAGAACATCCCAATTCATTGAAGACAGGAGAACAAGACAGCTCAGATGTCCAGTACAACCTGCACAGAAGCAGCTGCTTTTCTCTGCTGTTTTTTTTCTATCACAAACATATGTAGCTGTTAGAACAGCAAAATTCCAAGCACCCATCAAAGATCATGCAAATATTTTGCTCTGAGTTTTGCCATGTCCCTCTGTGCTTTTGGACAACAATGTTCTATTTATTGTCTCTGTAATAGTTCTTCAAAGTACTATTACACGACTGCTGCTTTTACACCTAGAGGAAGCATAGAATCATTAGGGATTGGAAGGGACCTTGAAAGATCTAGTCCAATCCCCCTGCCACAGCAGGGTCACCTAGACCAAGTCGCACAGGAACACATCCAGGTGGGTTTTGAATGTCTCCTGAAAAGGAGACTACACAACCTCCCTGGACAGCCTGTTCCAATTCTCTATTACCCTCACTATGAGGAAGTTCCTTCTGATATTTATATATGGAATCTCCTATGTTCCAACTTGCACCCATTGCCTCTTGTCCTATCACTAGATGACCTTGAGAAGAGTCTGGCCCCTTCCTCCTGACACTCACCCCTCACATATTTATAGACAGTAGCTCAACATCCAGAACAGATGGAATCTAGTTTGTAATTGGAACAACCTACTTGAGAGCAGATGTGAGCATCCATTGCCTGCTCTGCCCATTCAGCTGTGTTACACCCCTGGTGTCTGAACAGACACGAGGAGGTTGGTGGAAGAGGTAGGTATGACTTGACATAAAACATTTCCATGTCACTTCCACTAGGTAAGCATGTTCCCCTTCTTCATATACCCCACCCAAATGAAATCAAGCCACTATTACAGTTGTCTATTGCTGTTTAAACAAAGCACAAGTATCCTATAGTATTGTTTTCATATATGTAGGACTGTTTTGGGCACAATAATTTTATGCCTATCTGAATTTAAAAGATAAATGTAGAGAAAAAAAATTTATAAAGATAGCCTTATTTGAACCCTTCAGTTCTGTAGATAGCCACAGATGTTCTAGTTCTCAGGGCTTCTCCAAGCTTGCTTACCTTTAAGTCTTTAGAAAAAGAAGAGTTTATGAAATAACTAAGCCTGGATCTCGGAAACTGCATCTCATTTCAAAAATGTTTGAAATGTTCTCATTTAACAGTTTCTGAAATAAAATACAGCAGGTTTCCAGGGCTGCAACTGTTTGCCCTCATTTGCAATGCGAAGATTTACAAAAGCGTAATGGATTCTAAGACCTTTTTAAAAATTTTTAAATTCAGAAAATCACCCTTCCAGGATATCAGAGGTGGACCTTAGACACAAATAAGGGAGGCTGAAGTACTTGTGTTAGATAACTGTATCTCAGGACACTTGTTGTCACAGTAGGAAATGATTTGCGGTGCTGCCCTTACACAATCGGTGGCACCGATTCCTATAAACCAAACTGTGTTAGTGCAGTAACGTAACATTTTAAAATATATCACTTTGGTTTCCCGCATCAAAATGAGAAATGTCTAGTGTACTGAGCTAGTTCATGCCTTCATAATAGCTATATTAAGATCTAATCATATAGCTAAGACAATGGGTCTTAATTGCATGATAGCAATTAATGTTAAAACAGGGAAACTATACAGGAGGAAAGTATGGCTTAAGAATCTTTATCCTGCATTATGACATACAGGATGTGCTGTAGGTGACCTTGCTGTAAAATATGACAAATTGTGGAGGATTTTTTTTTAATTATTTGTGTGTTTTGGGGGTTTTCTTAACAGGATAACAAAAATTCCTAATATCTACAGTGTTTCAAAGCCCTTAGTCCCAGTTGCCAACAGCCAAGTTTTCAGAAGGCTTGTGTAAACTGAGTGTATCCAGGTTTCTGTATAACAAGGGTTTAATTATTCCTCATTTCTCAGCTTTGCAAACTGTCTGCAGCCTATGATCTGGATGATACCATTACAAGATTTTCCATCTCCATTCAGATCAGAATCTCTGAAAAGCAGAGACACGCAGTCACTACTCTTAAGGTTAAGAAGTATTGAAGAGCAGTGGCTGCAGCTGAAGGCTCTGCTGGGCTCCACTTACACCCCCTCAGAGCAGAGCCCCGGTTTGGCTTACACTTGCTGTGTAAAAGTGAACAGGGAATAATTCAGATGTTTCATTATATTTGTAGGAACACCCAGAAAGGCTAAAAGAGTACCAGTCTAAAGCCTAAAGCTCCTGGTCTGGGGCAGTGCTGAGACCGACCTTCACTTCTTGGGATCCAGTTCAGGCACCCGGGTAGGTTCAGGCCGAGGCACGGACAGTTTGTGAAAGGAGGGGACCGAATGCCTGGAGGAAACTTCCAACCCAGCCATCCTGTGAGGAAGGAACTGCAGGAAGGTGCAGCAGCTGGAGGATGCAGCTCAGGCATTTTCAGAACAATCTGCCCAGTGTTGTGCAGCACTAATACCGGTTTTGTTTTCCCCTCCAGTCAGGAGCAGCCACAAGCCATAACCCTGCTATTGCCTGAGGCTGACAAGGGTGTGTTTTCAAAGGGGGGGGTGGAGGTGGTGGTGGTGTTTCAGCGACATCACACTCCAGGGTCAATACCTTTGATTCCCTCTCGACCTCCGGGTCCCGTTGGTGCTGGAAGGAGCCGGAACCTTGATGGCACCGAGGAGGGAGGGGGCGCGCGCCAGCCGCTGGCGGGAAGTGTCTGAGGACTTAGAGAAGGAGGGTGAGGGCAGCCCCTGCCCAGACGAGAGCGTGGGGGTTCGGAGGCCAGTGCCACCAGCTCCTGGTCACTGCAGTGATCGATACCAGAACCTTCACGGAAATCAGTTCGGGTGTTGGCTGCTCTTGCTATTTTAGTTATCTATACATGAGGGGAAACAACGTGCTATCTTTATCTTTAGGGAGTTCAGCATCACTTAAGTACCCTGTGCAAAGGAGAGCCTGAAGACCGACAGACTATGCCTGGCAAGCCCTTACCTTGATGCCCTCATGTCCACCTGGCCAATTTTAAAGTCCTCCCACTGTTCTTATAGTCCCCAGAGCCTGTTGCACTCTGGTCACAGCACTGCTGTTAGGATGTCACTGGTGCCTTGTCAAAAGGCGGCAGTTAGGCTGGTTTGGGAAGACTTCTTGTCCCAACTAATTCAAGTTGGCTGTGGTTTTCACTTCAAAAAGTTTCCTGACATTGGGCTGACGTACTCAGTAGTGTACGTACCTGCTATAAAGCTCCAAAAAGGGACTTTGCTTGAAATTCAGTTTAACTGGCTGACTTGTGGAAGTTCTCTCCTTCTCTCTTTCTTTAAAAAAAAAAAAATAAATGAAAAACTGTGTTTTCTAGGCTTTGCAATGCTTTGGCCATTTTCTGTCATAACCTAGAATTGTGTCAGGTTTTATTAATTTAGTGATTCATCTTAGCACAACTTGCGCTTTCTTCAGTATAGCCAAATTTATCATATTTGATCTTCATATTTTCTACTGAGAAAGAACAACTGAGTTTTTGATAACAAAACATAATATAACCAAAGATCAGATTAGTAGGTTGAGAGCAAGAGAATCTCTTTGAAGAAGATAAGTTTTTCTGAGTTTGGGAAGAGTTTCTGAGACCTGCAAGCTCTGGGAAAACATGGCAGCTCCCATAGCCTTCAGGTCTTAGTCTTTCCACTGCTATCGTCATGCTGTCCGTTTCACAACTAAACGTTTTCTAGCTGTTTTCTTTATCATAACCTCAGCCCTTTGGCTTCATGCAAACACAAGTAACTAACTCTGCAACTGTAGTAATGTATTTAAAATACTGACTGGAGAACCAACTGATTGAGAACTAATATGGGGATCCTAATGAAAAAAGTGACTTTTGCAAGGGACAATTTTAAAGGAGGAAGTGTGATCTAGGCTAGAAGGGGAGGACTGGATTTAAGGCAGATGCTGAAGATTCATTTATAGGCCAACGTATGATGTAATACAGTGTGAACTGTCCACAGTATTGAAACAAATGAAGCCTGAGTCGCTAGAACAAATGGTGTTACAGAGACGCTGAAAACGGAGGCTGAGTAGGCTGCACCAATTTCTAGATCAGATCTGGTTGGTAAGAGGGGAAAACTGACATTTTACTGTTCTATGCAAATGCTGCAGTATTTGGTGCTCATCCCCAACTGAGCTTTAGAGATCCTATTGAGAATATAATGATATGTAGCATTTGCTCCTGTACAGCAAACATTAACTAGGAAGTAATTTTAATTTAAAACCAGGTACAGTTTTGCTGTTTATGATAATTAACAGACAATGATTAGGTGCACAGTCTCTATGAATTAGATATTAATAATAATAAAGCATTAATAAAACGACTGCTTTTCATGACATCACATAAGTGAGCAACTTGAATTGGTATCTAAAACCATAAAAAATATAATTTGTATGTTTGTCAAAACAAGACAAATCCACAAAATTAATTATTACTGGTGGGCTTGGAACAATTTCTGATTTGACATGATAATCTCAAAGGACTTTTCCAAACTAAAAGATTCTATGATCTTTTAATTTTGAGGTTTCTTCAACACATGTGAGACCAGTGGGACTGATGAAAATAGTTGTAGCTATTTGCACAAGAAATACTGATAACATCTAGCAAATAATATCTGCACTCTTGGAATTCCAGTGTCTCTGCATATACAAAACAGGACATTTTATTGCAAGGGCAATACTATTTAGAAATAAATATAAATGCAAATAAATAATAAATGTAAATAAAAATAAAATTTATTACCATTCAGGAATTTTATTGCACGTTTATAGGTCTCTTGCATAAGAAACTATTGTTGAAATATTACTAGTTTTAGTACTTTAACATCCTTACTTTACTGACTGCAAATGATCCAGACTCATTAATTGAGTTCTGTCAAGTTGTTCCCATGCACAGCAGAGAGAAGAAATGCATATTTTGTAGTAATATGGTTGAAATAACATTAAAGGTGACTTCTCTTTGTAATAACTCTCTGTATATGTTTCCCTCAAAGTTGAACACAGAGAGGAAGGACAGCCTCTTTGATATCTTAGTTCTAGCCTATGCTGTCAATTATGTGCTGCGGAATTGTCTTTGAGTATTTGGTTGACCTCAATGTGGAAGCATAGTGATTGATCTACTTTTAGACCTTCAGAATGGGAAGTGGGGAATCTTCTTTATTCAAGAGACAACTGTGTTTTGATGAGAGACATAGAGTAGTAAAATTATAAATATGGAATGTAACTTATTTTTTTAAACTTATTTTTGAAGGCTAGTGAACTGGAAGAAATGGGAGTTAAAATAAATACAGCAAGACACTTTGTTTTTGAGCAGAACTGTGAAGGACCAGGAGAAAGTCACCAACCAGTAATTTTTCTTGTTATGCCTGATCTACAGCAGCCTCACCATCTGCTATTTAGGTCTAACCAGTTCAAAGTCAGACTGTACTTTTCCTGAAATACCAATTTATTTATCTTTTAAATTAATGTCTCCCTTCAGCATTTCCACATAGAACTGAAACACCTGCAAAAATTGACAGACCTGTTTCTACCCTACATATTAAATGAAAAACAGCTACTTTTTCAGTTTAGCAACTGTTGATGTTTATGCCATTTCTACATTGCAGTATAATTATTACTGATTTTGGCTTTAGATTTGGCCCTCTATGCCTTGCTGTATGTGGTGGTGGAGGAAAGGGAGTTCCAAAGACTGTCTGGGCTAAAACAGACTGGAGGGAGGTCATCAATACTTTGAAAACTTGGACATACATTGGGCCAGTTTTGATTTGCCTTGAAGGAGCCACAGTACAGATCCACAGTAAATCCACTGTAAAACCATGCATGCTGAACAACAGCAGAAAAATCAATTCTACAAACAAAATCACAACAATAAAAAGCACTTGGCTCTTCACTTAAGGCTTAATTTTTTTGCTACAAACCTAACACCAATACCTCTTTTAAGTAAAGCCATTGCCGTAACAATGAGCCCTGCAACTCTGTTTGTGAATACAGTCTGCACGTGAAAACAAACCACTCTGCAAAAGAAATGCAGCTCTGTATTGCCACCCTGTCCCCTTTCCTTACAGCTTGATACGTGACCACCATTCATCTCAAAATTCCAAGCAGAAAAACAGCCTTCTGTCTAGTAAAGACAAACTCAAGGCTGCTGAGCCTTTGTCCTGAGCTTTAACAAACTGGCTTTCCAAGAACAGTAAGACGCGTTTGAGTGAGTTTTCTCTGTACCAGGTGAGACATATCAAGATGAACTGCTTGACTGCCAGTAAAAGATAAATTAAATTTCACTATCAAACTCACTAACTGTGATTGGAAAATGTAACTGGAAGCAGTATCTGTTATGTTTACAGAAGCACAGAATTATTGTGGCTGGAAAATACCTCTAAGATCATCAAGCCCAGTTTAAAACTGTAGTTGGAGGATAGTATGTGTAGTGTAAATTCTGTTCTGCACTAAAGGAATGACCTGAAAAAACTCTTCAGAAAATGATGAGAAACACAGAACCTTCTATGGCCATCAGCAATTTGTATGGTTTGGGAGATCCCATATTGAGCAGCACCTCCAAGACCAGAGCAGCATGCTAGAAGGGGCTTCTCCACTGCTCACTGCTGGAAAGTGGCTCAAAGAAGTCCCAGACAGTAGCAAGGCCCCAGACGAAGTTCCATGGAGCCAACTTGCTCAGCACTGACATGCTGCCAGCTCTCCTGAAACAGCTCCCAGGAAGATAGTTTGAGCAAGCTTGCATTTCTGCTTTGCTGCTTCACTCTGCTCTGACTTGGGCCTAGTCAACAGTCTGTTTATATACGTGAACTTTAGCTTTGACAGGAACTTCACCTCACATAGCCTCTTTGGTGGTTTAGACAAATTAACTTTCTCCTGCAAGAGCTGGTTCCTCCAAAACCCAAGTAATACAGCAAGCTTTGTGTGCTCTAACACTGCAGTGCCCTGAGGCAGGCTGGGCTATGTGTTTACATATAAATATGTGGCACACTCCATGCACAAGTGTTTGGTTTTGCATAGCTAGCGGATAACAGGGTTGTAAATTTTATTGCTAAATAATATAAACAGGTCTTGGATGTTTCTCCCCCAAGAATTGTGTTTTGGGCCTGATTCTGATCTCACTTCTACCAATTTTAGGTGGATATAGTAGGAACTTGGAAGTTACAGAAGCATAAAATTAGGATAAAACTCTTTGGTTTGCTTTTCAGTAGCACTGAGAGTGCTTGTGGATTTTGTATGACATAAACAATTTAAAAATTGTATTAGGTAATTTTGCAGCAAGGTGCTGATTTAAATGATTAAAATATATCTCTTTTCCTAATTTTCCCTTCAAACCCTTATTATCTATACTGTAAAATGAACATGACATTTTTCTGACAGTGTTATGAGAGTGCCTATTTCTGGCTTTCTCTATTCTGTACATGCCTGGGTTGTGTCTCTCCTGAAAATGTCTCTAAAAGACTACTAGCAAGATATTTTTCCTATTGGTTTTCCTTCCTGGAGTCTTCTCCAGAGCATCGCAAACTGCCTTGGATTTTACGAGGTAATTTCAGGACTGTCACATCATATTTGAAATGGAATGTCTCAAGTACGTGATTGTGTTTTATTATTCCTAACGTTAACATTTCGTACCATTTCCATAATTTCTTAAGTTTTTATAAAATAAGATGAATTATGCACTAAAATGTCTTTGGAGAAAAAATGGAACTATTATTTGTAGGAAAATCGTATCTGCTTTAACATTAAATTTTTTGATACAGTTGCTCCAAAAATACCAGTGGGCTTCCTACAAGAAAAATGCACATGCAGATAAATGGGAAAGGCAAGTTTATGAGACATATTTGCATTTGAATTCAACTTTAAATTGCACAAGAATCTGAATCATTACTGCATTGCTGAGTTTTCTCTCTTTTGTGAGTGGCTTTCACATTCTCTTTCCAGTTTAGCTGCCAAAGCTCACAGCAGTATTTAAGTTGCAGTGGTGAGCAAGCAAGCGTTTGCTCTGTTGTTTGTATCTGAAAACCCTGGAAATGTACGAGATCCTGCATGATTCCATCTCATGAACAATATGTACGAGGATGGGATAGCATGTACTTCTTTGCATGTTTTTATGAGTGGAAAGTCAGAGATTTAAGACCTGCAATAATTTCAATTCAAAGATGTCTTCTGAAAAAAACCTTTCAAGGAAGGACACTAAAAGTAAAGCCAAAGACAACAAATATTAAGTTCATAATGGTTTTAGGATTTTCAGTCAGTATTAAACTGATATAACTAGTTTAAACCGAAGTAAATTATTTCAGAACACCACTTTAGAGATTTATAGAGATTTTCCTGATGAAAATAATGTGTAACTAACAGTTATTGCTTCACTGGAATTTTTTACATTCTGAGATCATCAATATGCATGCCCATATTATCTTTTTGGCTTGGATTCATGGGGTTCATGTGCTATTGATGGTTGCAGTGCTTATTTTATCTGAATGTACAGTGTCTGCTTGTTATTACCTAACTGTTCTATTACAGAAGATAAGCAAATTGCATGGTAACAGAATTAATGCAGTCATGAACTAACTGCCATAAACACTGGGGAACTGTAGATGCAGTTTGTATCACCAACTCAGACAGAGGGGAAACCTCATTATAAATGCATCATCAACATGTGAGGAATGGCCTGATGGGCTTCAGCTCTTCATAGCTCTTTACTAGCACTACTCAGAAATTACTACAGAATGACCAGTGCTGTTTTTACATTCTGGTCCATCATAAGAGATCTTTCTCATTGAATAATGACAGATACAGCAGGTTAAAGAAAAGACAGCTCTTGCTGAGTCTAAAAATTTGTATACTGAGGTGTGTATATACATATATATATATATACATACCTTTAAATTAGATGTCTGATGCTATTCTGTAAAGAGCCATCACAACTCAGTAAGTAGGTCTGTTCACTGGAAATGCATGTTAGCTCCTTTTCTGCAGAAAAGGTAAGGCGGGATTATTGAGTCTTCAGGGGGGCTGCACCAAGATGATAATTACATGCTGTAAGATATAATCATATGGCTAGAATTAGGAGTCTAGGGCAAAGCAGGATGATTACGTTTCTACTAGTACCTTTGATTGCAGTATAGGGAACTTCATTGTGTTACTCTTTTTACCCAAGCACATAATAACCCAAGTATGCTATGTTCCTGCCCTCTCTGTGACTGCCAGCTGTCACGACAGCAACACTGCTATACAGCCTGAAAAGGAAGAGATTTTAATGCATCTTAAATGGGAGAAATAAACAGGCAGGTCTTGTGGATATGTTTTGGCAGGATGGGGTCCCTCAATAAGAACAGGACTGGGCAATTTTAAAATTTCTTCAAGATATCTAGAAGCCCCTTGATAATTGGAAAAGTAATTTAGAATTGTCTTTGCTTTTAGACTTGTTCTGAGAAAAATTTTGATAGTGGGTTCTTAATAAAGATAAAAGGCTTAAACGAAGGAGTTTTCAGAAGAAAGGTCTAGTAATAAGTGAACATGTAACTACTATTGAGCATAATCCGTAATACCAGTGAACAGTTTTTTGCGGTGTCTTTGGAAATTGAGATAATTCTTCAGGGAAGTGTTAGCCAAATCACAGCATATCTTTGCTTTTCCTGGAAGGATTTCTTACTATTCAGAATGACTGCTAGCATTACATGTCAAATTTAGAAATCTCATCTTTAAATTCCTTTCAGTCTATTTTCTGTTCAACATACATATTGAGTCAAGTCGTGAGTGAGGCAGATACAGTCCTTTAATGTCAGATCATTCTATTGTGTTCCTGCTGTGCCCAGTGATGCCATATTATAAGCCCTGTTGTACCACAGATCTAGACCACAATATTGCATGCTGCTAGTAGAAAGTTAATCTGACACAGATGGTTTCTAATTCTGAGAATTCAGAACAAAATCTCACTCCTCTAAGTTTCTGAAGACTACTGTGATGTAGTTCCTGCAACTGAAAGTGTTGACTGCAACACCTTAAGCCTTCTGCTATTGATGACCTTGTACCTTTGCAGACAGTAAGCAGCATTTCCCTGTTCTCCAGTCCTCTTCAATCTATCCATTAATGACTTGGATGAGTGATTATGGTGCACTGTCAGCAAGTTTGCTGATGATACAAAGCTAGGTGGTGTTGCTGACATCCCAGCAGACTGCTGCCATTCAGCAAGACCAGGACAGTGTAGAGCAATGAACATGATGAAGGAAGGCTGAGGAAGCTGAGTTTCTTTAGCTTGGAGAAGAGGAGGCTGAGGGGTGACCTCATTAATGTCTATAAGTGTGTGAGGGGTGGGTGTCAGGAGGAAGGGGCCAGACTCTTCTCAAGGTCATCTAGTGATAGAACAAGGGGCAATGGGTGCAAGGTGGAACACAGGAGGTTCTGTATAAATATCAGAAAGGACTTCTTTGTGGTGAGGATAACAGCATTGGAACAGGCTGCCCAGGGTTGTTGTGGAGTCTACTTCTCTGGAGATGTTCAAGACCTGCCTGGATGTGTTCCTGTGCAACTTGGTCTAGGTGATCTTACTGTGGCAGGGGGATTGGACTAGATGATCTTTCAAGGTCCCTTCCAATCACTAATGATTCTATGATTCTATGATTTAATATATTCTCTGTCACATATTTGCAGTGCTCAAATCCAAATACAAAGCAGGAAAAGCACCAAGTCTGTAAAGACAATCCATGAAATTAGGTAGTTATTCTGATAGATTAATTGTCAGCCTGCAAGTTTACCAAGCAAATGGGCTTTTGTGGATTTCTTTACCTTAATCGATCTGTGTTGCCAAGTTCAAGCTATTTCTTGCTTGTGTCCCCTTCAGTACAAGCCAGGTAGACTCTCCTAGAGAAAGAAATACAAAAAATGTTGCCTGGGCAACAAAGACCAATTTGTTTCTGTTGGGATTTATAAAATGGACTTTGTTTTTTCACAGTATTGGGAAAACTGAGTCATTCTTCTCCTCAGCTGTTGGCAATTGTTTATTCATCGATTCTAACTGAACCCATAAGCTTTTCAACTTGGGCAAGAGAGATGGAATGCGTAAATCATGCCTCTCTTCTATTGTGGTCAGGATGGCCAGGTTGGTGTTTTCAATTACTAATAAAAGATTTCATAGGAAGCATTGCTCTGCTTCATGGCTAGCTACTTGCATGATACAGAAAGTTCCCTGAGCTATCTGTCACACAGCCTTTTGTCTCGGCATTGTGTGAGCACGGTGAATGCTTGGAATGGTTTCATGACACTTGCTCCCTACTGTCTCCTAAGAAAGTACAGACTGACAACAGAATTCAAAAGTGAACCACGGCCTTTTAGTACTTCAAAATGAAATAGACTCTAAAAACTGGAACTTGTGTCAGATTTTTCTGTAGGACACTCTCTGCAATATCAGACAAATTACTCCTATGCTTAATGCATTTGCAAATGTAGAAGTAGTCCCAAAACTGTGATTTAAAAAGGTGGGGGGTTTTTTGGTTATTTGTTCTTTCCCAATTAGAGTGATAAATATCCTGTCCTACTGACTGAAGGAGGTGACTTGAGTTGGGTGTGATAGTTACAACAGACTCCATCTAGAGACACATCCAACTGCACAAATTATTACAGCAGGAGCAAACATCCTCCACCTACATTTAAACTACAACAAATATGAGTGAAAGACTACAGCTGTCCAGGCTCTAGGACTCTCAGAACCTCTAGGCAACAGAAGCAGGTGTCAGTGCACTTCTACTTGTACAAGCAGAATCACAAATTACAGAAAGGTTGGAAAGGACCTCTAAGATCATCAAATCCAACCTTCAACCCAACACCACCATGAGCACACCTCTCTTATATTTGTAATGCAGCTTCAGCTACACTGGGAGACACTAACAGGCAGCTGGCAAAAGCCTGCTCCCAGGAATAACCAACTCTGATGCAGTTTCATAAGGAATCTTCGACATTGGGCTGTTCCACTATTCATATTCATCACATATGTATTTAATTTTCATTTTTAATTTGTTCATGGCTCACTTTCTCCATACTATCACTGTAATTATGTTTCTGTTAAAAATAACTGACAAGTCCAAAGTGCCATATGTATCTGCAGTACACAGTTAAAGCTTCTGAACAGAGGACAGAGTGAATCTAGTGTATAAGCTGTTTTGCTATCGGGTATGAACCCTGATTTAGAGCGAATCATACTCCTTTGATCATCAGCTTTGAAAAAAGTATTAAGCAAGAGGACCTTTTGCAGCCTGCACCCTTTCCCCCAACACACATGTAGTTTTAAAATTTCGGAAAATTTGAAACCTCTTAACATTATCGTATAATATTTCTTGTAATCTGTGACCAAAGTCCAGATTTTGTCTGGAAAAGCCCAGAATTTGTCTGGAATTACCAGACCACATTGCCTTAGTGGCAATGATAGTTTAAGAAGTTTTAAGGTTATTTCCCAGACCCTGCTTGTTCAGTCTTACCCTTGCTTCACACAGTTCTGCTCCTGTCATTAAATCCTCAAGCTGATTCTCTATATGAATGGAGACAGGATAAAATACATATAACCCATGGTTTTTGGTTTGTGTTGGGGTTTGTTGGGTTTTTTTTCCTTACCATAATAACATTGAATTCAACAAATACAACTTGGAGACTACACTGGGGCTTAAAATTAAATTTTCATAAAACTTCATGAGTACTTAAAGGTTAGCAATTTTCTGACTGCTTTACCTGTTATGATTCAAATCCTGCCTGGACATATTTGCAGAATTCTTTGCATATACAGCTGCCCACTGAAAGCTACTAGCAACCTTTTTTATATATTGTAGGTGCAAAAATTCAATTTCATATATCTGAGAACTCAAAGTAATTAACAGATTAATAACCTCTATAAATATATTGTAAAAATGTTGTAATACAGCTTTACTATTGGATCACAGAGATGAAGAGTAACACCCCAACCACCTAAAGAACTGTAAAAGTAAAGCAGAAATCACTGAAACATTAATGACCACAAATTACTGGAGGTAGTTAATATTTCTGATGTCACTTATGTCTAAAAGAAAAACTTAGAAAATTCTAAGCTTGCAAAATTTTTGTTGGCTCATTGGTATTCACACTTCAGGGTTGAGATCAGCCCTTTCTCTGTCATGTTTGTTAGTGTTGTTCCACCTCTAAGCAGTTATTTGGGATAGCAGGCTACTCCAGCCATCATCTATCCCACGTGGCAACAAGAAAGTAACAGCAGGATTAAGGGATTGATCTGACTGCAACTGGTGGCTTCTGTTTCACTTATGTTCCAGAATGTTCATGTTTCTAGCATCACATTTCTAACTTTGCTTTTGTTTATGTAGACCTGACCTGTGCTATCCCCAGTCTGCTTGACTGCTTCATTTTCATATTATCAGTTATCATCAGCAAGTTTTTCCATAGCTATGACCTTATTTTTTCCCTTCTGCACAGCATAAGGAATGTTAAGTACCCTTCAATAGGGGGGGAAAAATAGAGTTCTGACTGACAGTAGTCTGAGGATTGTCAAACTTTAAGGCTACCGGCAAGTTAGAGATCAAAGACCATGCCTCTTTGCATATTTATTTGCATAAATACTAATATAAAAAATGGCATAAATGTACAGTGTTTGCTTTAAATAACATTCTATATGAAAAACAGACATAAAGCATTACAAGCAAATGAGCCAGTGACTTGCATTGTCCTATTCTTGCTTGTGGGGAGAAAATTATAGCCTCTCCTGCTCTTGGGCTGCAGCCAAAGTCGTTTACAAATAATAAAGGATACACATGGTGCAGCAGGAAAACTAGGGCTCTGCATGCTCACTGATCACGCAGCTGCTTAAAGGGTGTGGAGACAGGATTCAGTAACTCCAGGTTTGAAGAGTATCTTGCTCTATAACTAGCCAGAATTTTTTCATATTTGCCACCTCCACATCAAAAAGAGAATGATTTTGTGGCCCTAGAAAAAAAGTTGTGGATTTGTAAGCCTTGCATTTTTTATTAGAACACATCTGAGGTCAATACAAATTCTTAGGCCAAGTAAGAAGTGAATGTCACCTGTTTACTCATGAGGCCATGACACAGGAGTTAAAATAACATCTTGTACAGCTGTAACCCTATACACTATCATGGCACTACAAATGGAGGTGGCTTTCAGTGCAAATTGAGATATTCCTTCACAGAAACAATTCGGTAATCATTCTAGTCTTAGCAAAGATTGGGCTTTTAGAACACAGAAGAACCAGTAGTTTTCTATAGTGACATGAAAGGTGCCAGATACATTTTGCTCTAAAGTTCTCCTGTTACAGAGAGGGAGGGTGATTAAATATTTGATGGAAATCATGAAAGATCATGTAGTATCTCAAGAACACAAATGTTCATTCACCATCTTTTACAAGTGCTATTCACTCCCACTCAGTGCTGTATGTGCCCTTTGCATGCATGTTTGTACTGACAGCTTGACAGAAATGCATAGGAAGGAACCCAGTAAAGTTAAGTGAACATCAGTGCTCATTTTATCACTCATTAGAGTAGGTTTAACAAATTTAATTCAAAGTAAGATCTGTCAGGTATGCCAGCTTCTTAGTATTAATTTTAACTCAACTTGTAGAACTTTGTAGTAAGATATTTTTATTAGATTACATAATATCACCTGAACAACAAAAAAAAGACCCTAAAGCCCTCACCTTTGTGGAAACATATTACCTGTAGGAGGAATATCATCATGTAAGGTCAAGGGTTAAAGAAATCTGAACATTCCAAGGACACCTCCCAGTTTGGACAAGAAACACGTTTCCAATGGCAGAATTAAAGGACAGGTCCAGGAGAATTCCTTGGCCCTCAGATAAATCAAGCCTAGGGTAGGGAAGGATCTGTGAATACCCTCACTGCAGCTGCAGTTACACTCTGCCCTACAAAAGAACAGACAGGGAGACTGAGTAAATATCAAACCCTCCCTACTTTCCTCTTCCATGCAATAGTTGTGCTAAACTTTTTTCCTGAAATGAAAATGAGACCTATAATTAGAGATCTACCCATTTGCAATACAGTGAAATGCAGATGTGTGTTATGGGCAAGACATCTGAACTCAGTTAGATGATGGCATTATCAGCATTAAGTAACCCGGTTCCCACCTGTCAAGAAGATATCCCTCTACCACCTCTAAACCTCTCACATTCTTAGCATTCCTTCCATAAATCACTTAGTAGCTGCCCTATTCATAGGCAAATGTATTGCTGAAGCTAATCTGTGGGGCTTTTTTCCCTCCACTCTCATTGGAAGGAAGCATAATAAATTAAATCTTATTTGCATGCAAGTTTGCATACACAAAACTCTTGTCATGAACTAGCAAACAATCAGCTGGCTTATGTTACAACACACTGTTCAAACAACAGAAGTAAACGTCTACTGAACTGTAAGGCACATCACCAGTACCCCACTGCTCTCTGTTCCTAATACTTTGCTGCAAAAGCAAAAAACAAAAGGAAATAAATGCAAGAGCTTTGTGTGTTTCACTGTGCTGCAGAGTCCAACAGCCCCGACTGCTTTGTGGGACCTCCTGCCAAGATGGGAATTCCGAGTCCTCGATGAACATGTGTCCACAGTGTCTATGTATGAAAAGCTTTTGCTAATGACATGGACGTTACCCCTCGCTGAAAGCACTCCTCAGTTCATTCACTTCCCAGTGGGTAATTACCTGCTCTCTGTGTAACTTTGCCATGAAACTTTGGGCATGACAGTGTTGAGCAGAGGAAGCCTGCAATAGATGGCTTTGCAGGAGTAAAGCAACTTGATATGAGGATATCACTCTTTGTCTGGACATCATTTCAAGCTCAGGGGAAAGCTATCCTGACTGGTCTCTGATGTAGTTACATCAGAGCTCCTGACAGCTTTTCATGCAAAACAGCAGCATGCCAAGGGTCAGGTCTGTTTACCTCTTGGAACCACACAAGCAAAGGTTGATGCTAGCACTTGCTTGTGCCCACTTACCTTATGTATCCTCGGGAAGCTGTCAGGGGAACTAATCACTGAAACTCAGCAGCAGTAACTAGGAGGCAGTGGGATTGATTTTTATCTGGAAAGGATTGAATGAGAACAGTAGCTCCAGCTCAGGGCAGTAACGTGACCAGAGAGCATGCCTAACCTTTGAAGCAGGAGCTGTTTGCAATATAGCAAAAGCATGTTTTTAAAAAATACTTAAAAAGAAAAGCTCTCTGTCATTCCAGGGCTAGCCTGTACCCTTCTGATTGCCTCAGAAGCATTTACCAGAAGCAAAACACCTCCTTCAACTTTAAGAAATGATGCAGCAGACAGACCACTATTTATTTTGGCAACCATTTCTATTTAAAATGTTCTCAGAGTGCACTATAAGCTCTTTATTTTCCTGTGAGCAAATGAACACATGCAGGATTTCCTAGCCTCCTCCATGAACTGAGGGAGATGGTTTTGCATCACGTCCTATGCTTTCCCTCACAGTATCACAGTCATGATGAGGCTGGAAAAGACCTAAAGATCATCCAGTCCAACCTAAAACCAACCAAGTAAACCTAAATATTTGACATCTAGATCATGTCTCTCAGCACTTCATCCAGCCTAACCTTGAACATCTCCAGAGACGGTGACCCAACCACCTCTGTGGGCAGCCCGTTCCAAAATCTGATCACTCTTGCAGTAAAAAACCTTTTCCTAATGTTAAGTCTAACCTTCCCCCAATGGAGCTTAAGACTGTGACCCCTTGACCCCTTGTCCTGTCTCCAGTGTCCAGAGAGAAAAGACCGACCCCCGCCTGACCATAACCACCTTTTAGACAGTTATAGACAACGAGAAGGTCAACCCTGTGCTTCCTCTTTTCCAGGCTAAACAGACCCAGCTCCATCAGCCTCTCCTCGTAGGACTGATCTTCCANCCTGGGCACATTGCTGACTCGTGCTAACTTTACTGTCCACCAATACCCCCAAGTCTCTTTCTACCTGAGTACTCTCTAAGAACTCCATTCCCAGCCTATAGTTCTGCCTGGGGTTGTTATAACCAAAATGCAGAACCCGACACTTAGCCTTGTTAAAACTCACCCTATTAGAGTCTGCCCTTCTTTCCAGTCTGTCCAAGTCCCTCTGTAGGGCCCTCCTACCCTCCAACAAATCAACATGGGCTCCAAGCTTGGTGTCATCCTCAAATTTGCTCATGATGGATTCCAACCCATCATCGATACCATCAGTGAAGATGTTGAACAGGACTGGACCTAGCACCGACCCTTGGGGGACACCCCTAATAACAGGTTGCCAACTAGATGTGACACCATTTACCACCACTTTCTGGGCTAGTCCATCCAACCATGTTCCCCACTCCATCTGTCACTGAACCATTCATGCTCCTGACATGAAATGGGTGTTTAACTGGTGACCACAACACCATATTACGATTTAGACATGGT
Organism: Upupa epops; assembly: GCA_013397515.1. Classification (NCBI taxonomy): domain Eukaryota; kingdom Metazoa; phylum Chordata; class Aves; order Bucerotiformes; family Upupidae; genus Upupa; species Upupa epops. The sequence continues at coordinate 46,553 of VZRI01004009.1, read as the reverse complement.
GTTGAAAACCATGGCCTCTACATCCCTATCTGAAAACCCTAAATCTTGCCTTGCTACCTGCTCACACTCATCTTTTTTACTCAGAACAGAATATATTCCTGCAACATCTATACAATACCTGTATAATTACCATCTTATGCTAAATTTGAGACTAAAAATCAACAGTAAGAGAAAGGGAACAATTAGAGGGACAGAAGGGAGATGCACAGAAATAATTTTCTAAAGAAAATGTAAGAACTGTGGCATAAGTCCAAAGAAATGTTGTAATTGAGCACATTCTCAGCAAGTTTTTCCTGACATGCTTATTCATGTGCTAGTCTTAAGATTTTTAAATCAATGCAGGCTTGTTCTGTTCAGCTGTTCTATTGACTGTACCAGTGACAATAATAGGTTAAAAAATAGGGTTTATTATCTTGAGAAGGGATAAAAGATCAGATCAACTCTGGCGTGATTTTTGCACTACTAATTTAACTGAAAACAGTCAGATGGCCTTCTTGATTCATGAGCACACTAAGAATATCAGATGCCTAACATCAGTGGGAGACAAAGTGGTAAACTACAAAGCTGGTGGCTGTAAAGTTGCTGGAGTAACAATAGAAAAAAGAAGTGCAAAAGATGTTGAAAACAAGGTTTTATTAATGTGAGACATGATTGTGAGTACGCTCTGCCACATACCACCACATGCTGTAGACAACAGCAAAGCTTCTTCAGCTCTACATTCACTTAGTTTCTGCTACTACACTTAGGAAGTTAAGGATCTGATTTCCAGGTACTTTATCCAGGACTAGCTTTTGGTAATCCACGAGCAACAAGTTTTGCCCCTCTGATTGTTATTTCTGACCAAAGACAGCATTTGTCTCTCTGAGCAGAGAAAAATCTCAGTGACTGGGGGAGCATTTTAAAGTGATCAAACACTTGAATACAAACACCACTGTACAATGAAAATCCAGAAAAATTCCATCAGTTAATCACAGCTTTAGACCCCGATCCAGCAAACTGCTTTGTGATGCCCACATGGGGGTGGTGTTACTTTGCAGGGTTAGCGGCACCAGTCAGTCAGTGCTTGTTTAAACAAGCAAAGGGCTGAGTTCTCTGGATTCAGTTTAAAGAGAGGGGACTCGGGATGCTTGGTACTTCGCAAGACCATTCTGTGAAAGATTTTATCAGGAATCTTTGTCAAAGGAACAATTAATAGGTTTTTACCAAATAACTTAAATATTAATGAATAGTGTGCAGGTTAGAATTTAAGATGAACTTGACCTGCTGCCTTGCTTCTTAAAGAGCAGTGGCTTTTAAGAACAAAGACTAAAACCTGAGTTTATTGGAAAGGGATTTGGAGAGGAATGCTTGTAGGCTCTAAAAATAATTTAAGTCAAGAATGAGGTAATGAATACATAAATATGCAATAAATACATAATTTGTCTTGCAATGTAGCCAACTCCAGGCACACAAAAATTATTTTTGAAATTGGCTTTGCACAGGGTATCAGCAGGAAGTATATTGTGCAAGCCTGCTTGGAAAGGTTGTTCAGGTAGATGAAAGCTCTTAGCACCTTCCAACTAGATCCACAATACAAATTAAGAAAAACTTAAGCATCTTTCTATCCTATTCAGGTACTGACAGCCCCACAGTTCTCTGGCACATGACAAGTACTGTCCAAGATGTACTTAACAGCCATACAGACCCTTCCAGCTGCCAGCACTTGGAGCAGGGAAAGCTAGTGGTTATGAGAGGGGTACAGCAAGCTCTTGTTTCATGCATTCCAGATCATGAGGTGTGGGTGCTTAGGCAAAAATATCACATGGGTCTGGGTCAGCTGTTTCCAAGGCCTGTTTGAAACAGTTGGGAGGATTGTTGTAGAGTGCCATAAGCTGGCAGTACTATGCATTGGCAAACCTACTGGGAAAAAGTTCATTAATTTCCTCACCTGGGAACCTTTTCTTATGAAGCAACAAAGAAACTATTGACAGTACTGAACAGTGAAGAATTTCATAATGTACCCCATCATGAGAGAAAGGTTAGTCCATTGTAATTCAGATTTTATCTGGCTAAGTCCCCATTGATACTTACTGGAGAAGTAAATACTGGCAGGACTGGAATGTGATTTTCCTTTACAGATACTTGCACCACACCTCTTGGTGTCATCTTTGAACAAGGAGCATTTAAGATGTCTCTGTTAGGCCTTCCAGACTGTTTCAGTTAAATAGAAACTTCAAGTCTTGTGGTGTATCTTTACTTTTCTGCCACTTTGTAAGAGTATTAGTCTTAGGTGTTTGCTTTCTATAACAGGTGTGAGCGAAACTTTTCCCAGCACTTTTATGATATCTTGCACAGGGTCCTGCTATTCTTTTTTCTAATATTTTGTCATACATAATCAAAGGACAAAGAAGAAATGTAGAAGACTACATTTGAAAAACTGGGTTAACAATAGTCAGACACTTATATCATTGTTTACTGAAGATTTTAAAGAGGGTCCATCGAAAGGCTGCAGCAACTTAGGTATTTTTGGTGGGTGATTCAAAAGTCTCCCATTGTTTGCAGAAGGCAACCATGGTATGTAACAGCCACACCAGATGTTTTTTCTCCCTTACATAATGGCTTCACAGGGCAGTGTGTGCTGGCTCTCACTTGCCACCGATGAAATGGGGAAGGTTCTGCCCCACAGCCCTGTAGTCTGTCACAAAGTGTAACTCATATGCATGCTGAAGTGTCTCTTAATGAATCCAAAGCCAATGCAGCACAAACCATTTAAGTTGACATAAGCAAATCTTAGTAGCATTTCTCTTGAGCCTGATCCACCCTGACTGAATTGAAGTAAGGAATTATTCCGTTTCTGTGTAGGTGATTATCAAGACCCAGAGGGCTCTGACCAAATATGGAGGAGTCAAGAGTAGTGGAAAGTTCACTTGTTCTCTTGCAGCCAGAACAGTGAAGCAGCAGCTCCAGAGTGAATATTAAACCTGAATTTATAATCTAGGCAAACCATTACTGTTAATAAACACCAGCACAGAATGAGCACTGCCTACTTTGCCTAATCCAGTAAAAAGCTACATGCCAAGGCTGACCCTCTGTCTGTATGAAGCACAGAGTAAATGGTGAGGCAGATTAATTACAGTTCTTGCATACTGACAGTAAAAGATTTAGCAATCTTACTAACAACAGCTCTCCACTGTATCCTCATCACTAGTACAAACTCTGCATCTAATGCTGCTCCCTTATAGTCTTAAGCTGCCTGCAATTATCTGATCAATGAACTGGTTTGGATTTGGCAAATGATCAAGTCTCATACTTACCTTACTTTGCTGTGATTTCATGTTGGTTAAGTCTAGTAGGGTTTTTTGTTTATTTGGGGTTTGGTTGGTTGTTTTTTTTTCAAATAAAATTGTTGATTAAAAACCATTTTGTTCACAAAAAGTTAGCAGAATTTCTTGAGCTATTAGGGACACTACCTGTACTGCCAGGGCATGAAGGACTCTGAAGACTCCATATCCTTAGCTAAAGCAGCACCTTCTATTGCAGGGCTCAGTGATTCACAACTGATTCTGTGACTAATTGGAACAACCCTGAGGCTGTGGTATATGGGAACCCTGACCACACAAGTCTCTGCTGAGAAGCCCCACATCACTAACATGGTTTGGGTTTCAATACTCTTCGCGGTACTAGAGCCAGGGCTGAACAGTCAGACTCCACTGCTGCATAACCAGGAGCCTGAGGAGTAAGAGCCCAGGGAAGGCATTTCTAATGAGGTCAGTGACAGTGAAGCTGCCCCAGGGATTCAGCAGTATAGCTCAGCCATATATAGGAACTCATTACTCATTTATCATTAGTCAAGATACACACTGCCTGCCAGTGAAAGCTTCTAATATTTGCAGGTTTATTCTGACCACTCTAGAGCTGGATGTATTTGTATGATGTGAGCTTAAGAGTTACCATGATATTTAAACCAGGAACAAATACTTGCAGTCATGGAACAGTTTCCACAGTGATATGTGAGGGTAGCTGCATGTCAACACAAAACACACTCTAAAATTAGATTAATCAATCAAGAAGCTTTACAGAGAAAACTACTCACAGTTCTCGTAAACCAAATTTTCTTTGAATCAGCATCAGCCAGTAAATATGTTTGCAAAGCAGACTATAGGTCAGTAAAGATCAGCAACAGTTTACAGTATTTTACTTATATTTCCTAGTTTAACAATTTATTTAATAGCATACTTAAAACTGACACCAAAACCACAAAACCCCACTCCTAAACCCTTGGTGCTGTACATTTACTGTATTGGTATGATACACAAATAGGAGCATTACCTGTGACAGAGCAGTGCTGCTATCAGGTAAGAACAGGAGCTAAGTTCCCCTGCAGGTGTTAGACTGACGTGCATCAGCTCCTGGAACATATCACTATGGCTGGTTGTCAAAACTACTTGTCTCTGAAAAACAAAAACGTGAGACGAGGGAGAGTCCTCCTCATTTGTTTTGTTACAAAATACTACTTGTTTGAGGAGAACTAGGGTTACATTACTTGTCTTCATCTTGCCACCCATCCTTGACCAGCAGCTTCATCAACTGAACCTGTGTGCCAGAACAGCTGAATGGTAACAGGGGAGCCAATTCATCTCCATGCTCAGGGAACCCACTTGAAAACTGACCTTTGGGCAGAACTGGCTTTTTGATAGCACCACCTCATGCATAAGCCACTAGTGGTGTTTGATTTACAGCACTGGGAAACAATGAAACAAACTCTTCTCCTCTTGCATACCAGTATGAATTTGCTTTTATTATATATTAAATCATTAAATAATTTTATTAATTATAAATTATTATTATTATTAAATAGCATTTATTATTTGTGAATAGAAACCAGGAGAGGGAAATAAAATGCTAAGTGACAGAGTTGCTACTTTTAACTGCTGTGGTTTAGTAGCATCATTTTTCTTTGCATAAATTGCACCTTGTTTTTCCCCACAATTTTGTTCTTCACATCCAGAACAGCACATTTACCATTTCAGCACTAAATAAATCAATTTTCTCTCAGTTTTGTGAGCCATATACTCCACGGGAACCATTCTTCTGGGCAATTTGCCTGAGATTTCTCCAAGTGTTTTAAAACTCTGAGGGCAGGAGCTCAGTACATGCTTGACTTCAGTGAAATCCATAGTCATGGCAGAAGGACACAACCAAAAGGTAATTTTCTTCTTTTCTGAAGGAATAATGTTAGCAGTGAAGATAGGTAGGTTTCAGCTTCCCAGGTGAGAACTTACCATAGTAGAGTCAAAACTATGAATAGTCAGTGCAGCCTGTGATAGCAAGAAAGTTGAAACATAAGAGGAAAAAAAGAATGCAAATTTTGTAAAAATAGTTTGGCTTCTGAAATGTTAAATTTTTGGCTCCAGTTACCTCAGCAAGGAAATTCTAAGGGTGATTTTTATTTAGTGACAGTATTTTGCATAATAGCAGCCAATTATATTCCTCAGGCATTCAAATTTTGATTGCCTAGACATATGTTATCTGTGTCTCTGACATTCTGTGACTATTATGTTGCTCTTTCCTCAGGCAAATTACTCAAGTCAAAGTGTTAGGGAGACATTTAAAGACAGAAACAGTATAGTACACATCACAGGGACACACTCTTCTCTACAAATGCTTTATTCAAAATGTTTCTGGGGTGGCCACTTAACAAAACTACACCCCTATAGAGTAAAAAAAAGAATTAAGACAAAATGATATGTATTACAATTCATTCCTATGTTTTCTATTGTTGCAAAAATCTGGTCAGTGGCCGGATGTGACCAGTTGAACTTGCTGTCTGTGTACACTGCAGGCTATCCAGGTTGAGATACTACTCTGCATAACTGTAGAACCTTGGCTTGAAAACACTTAATATGCATTTCAAAACTTTGGTTATGGATAGAGAAAAAGTTAAGCATAATTTCTAATATTTACACAAGGACAGACAACATGGGACTTCTACAAAATTAAAAAAATACCAAACCAAACAACAAAAACACTGAGTACACAGACTGTTTACAACATTTTCAACTGATGCTTGAAAAGATTCAGACTTTGGAATCAAAACTCAGATCAACTTTATACCTTCCTTTTCTTCTTCCCTCTTGCCCCACCATCATATAGCCATTTTTCACTTGACAGGAATGATTCATGTAGAGTGTTAAGACAGAACAAATGTGTTTTCTTCGTAGAGAACAAATGTATTCAATATTTTATATTCAGGACAGAACCTGTTTTCCTTATGTGAAAAAAATTAATTGACCCTGTAATTAGAATTGAAAACATTAATATCCAACAGCACCAGCAGAAGACAATCCCATTCCATTTTGTTCTGCTTCCCTTCCATTTCAAAATGCTGCTGTGTCCAGGATGGTGCTACATTGCCTCACAGCTGTGTTCCCTTTGGCTGAAAGGCAATCAAAATTTAGACAATGTACTCACTAGTACGAGATAAACCAAACGACAGCATTTGCTGTTCACATGTTGGTTGTTACTCATATGCAGTAGTTTCAGAATGGCTTTGGCCAATCAAGAGCTTGCTAAGCAAGTCTAGTACAGACAGCCTCTGCCAGCCAGAGAGGCTGTGTGGATATAACCACATTTCTATTAGCATTTGAAAAGCACAGCTAAATTAGTACCTCACCAGAAAAAGCTCCATGCCTTAGGCAAACTCACTTCTCAAGGATGCCTGTAGAGGACCAGGGTTGGCAGCAATACAAGCACAGCATCTCAGGAGAACACTTCACTGCTCTTGCTGTTATGATCCCTGATTTTTAATGGGGAGTGTTTGTGATTTGAGTAAGTATAATGGGTAACAATGTTGTTGCTGTCAGTAGGTAGGAAGGATACAGTGTGGGTCCCAGAGTCAATAGGCTAATGCTAATCATCACCTGCCCACAGATCATTCCCTCTCATAAACAGCTATACTTTGGTGTGTTAGCATCCTTCATTTAAACCTCTGTTCCTTCCCTGGAGTACAATGTGTTGTTTGTGCTGATACTGCTGTAAAAATGGGTGTTAAACTGGTTGAGCACAGAGTTGCTGTAGCCAAGGTGGCCAGAAGGCATAGAATTGGACCACTCTCCCACCCCATGGCTGGGGATATTAGAGAGTGGAGAGTAGGCATTTAAGCCTACCATGTTCTGTCCCATTTTGTCAATGGGTTCAGAGCCAAGTCCCAAAGGCACTGTGCGGCTCCCAGAGTTAGAGCTATTAACATAAGCAGTCATTGTGGAGAGGAAACTACTGAGGCATGGGCTACTGGAAGATGGAGGTGAAGCATCTTTCTCAGGAGAATTGTCAGTTCCAGGTGATGAACTTTCCAAGATATCCTGGTGCTCTACAGCTTTAGGGCTGCCAGTCAGGACACTATCCTCAGATTTCTCAGATAGGAGAGTGGCAGTACCAGCCCCAATGTCAGACTTCCTTTTCCTCTTCCTGCGAAAGTTTCCATTGTCAAACATCTTTTCACAGTTTGGGTCCAGAGTCCAGTAATTCCCTTTTCCTGTCAAAGGAGAAAGAAAGCATATTTTCAATTTAAACATATGCACATGGACAGCATGGAGCAGTCATCTAGGGCTTTACAACAGTCAATTCATTTCACAGACATGACTGGATTGAACAAAAGGCATCATCACACGAAAGCAGAAGCCTCTTGAGTTCAGACAGCAATTTAAAATTTTGAGCAGCAACCCTTAGTCCTGGCCCTTCACACAGGTAAAACTATGAGTGGACACATGAGGAGGGCTTTTTAATTTGCTGTTGAGTTGTTTGTTTTGGGGTTTTTTTGTGATGGGAGGTTTTCAGTATATAGCTGCTCTAAATTTACAATAGAGGGTAAACAAATCCCACACTGGGCTGTTCCTCCAGATTCATTGGGGTAGGATGGGTTTCTAACAAGACTGAACCAGATTTTTTGCCCTCTGTGGAAGCATAATTGAATGGTTTTAAAATGTTCCCTATGGTTCTTAACAGCTATTGATAGAAAACAATAAATAAAGAAACAATCTGACAGCACATCAGCCACGGGGTTAGAAACAGCAGAGGTGTGATTCCAAGGAAAACAAACCATTTGAAGCAACTGTAATAAAAGCAACTTTCTCTCCTCTTGAGAGTTACTGGTGGCTCCCTAAAGCTAAGGACTTCTGTGACAAACCTGAGCTTGCCTTATCCCCATTTCATTAATTCTCAGTTAAGTTTGACATAAGCCATATACATTACACCAAACGGGTTTTGGATGTGACTTGCCCAGCTAGGCTGTTCAGTGCTTGCTAAGCCTCATGCTGTGCACAGTGAGCAGTTCTCAGGATGACCCAGAGCATTAGGGAACCCCCTCTCTGCAGAGATTTAATAGCTCCAGACCTCAGCTATGCAGAACTGCCTTCTAGTTCAGACCTATGGAAACAGAAGACTTGGTATGTGTGTGCCCTGTATCTAGGCTGTTTCTCTCTTTACAATGTATTAGGATTTTATATTAATCAGATTTAGTAAGAAGGGTGAAAGAAGAGGGAGAGAGAGCTATACCTGGATCATCTTCATCTCGAGGCACCTTCTTGAAGCAGTCGTTGAGAGACAAGTTGTGACGTATGGAGTTCTGCCAGCCAGCTTTGCTTTTGTTATAAAATGGAAAGTTGTCAGCCACATACTGGTATATCTGGCTGAGCGTCAGCCTCTTTTCAGGTGCGCCATGGATAGCCATGGCAATCAGTGCAGAGTAGGAGTAAGGTGGTCTGACCAACTTCATAAGCTCTTCTTGGGATGGGAGAGGAAGCCAGCCAAGGTCAGCTCCTCCCAAGCCATGCATGTTAGGCAAGAGTTGCCTTTGCATTCCGTAAGACTGAGGAATGAAGGGACTGGCATTGGATCCTGGGAGATATGGTGGAGGGGTCATGGAAGGTCCATTCAGCCAGAGGTAAGGATTGGGAGTGGCGTTGTAATCCGTCGTCTCAAAGGTGCTCGGTCGCTGTGGACTAGGGATGTTCTGTGGGTGGAAAAAGTTTTCGTAGTAGATACTCATCTCTGGAGGCTCTTGTCCAATGTTAGGAAATTGTGGGCTGCAGCGTGGTGGGGAGTGCGCTTGTGGATCAAAGGAGCTCATGCTCAAATCTAGGCAGGAGACCAGTGTTATGACACTGCACTGCTGGTGCTCCTTTCCCGAGACAGGTGCATCACCTGTGCCCTTCCCACCTACTTATGCACCTGTACGTGTTCCAGCTTGTGCTCAGGCTCCACCCCGCAGCCCTGAGTGGTTGCAGATGAGGACGATATCCTTTTTGGAATGCTGGCAGTCCCAGCCAGTCATTGATGTCAGATCAACCTGACGAGAAAGTTACAACTCTTTATCTTCTTTGAATGAATGAAGGAATTTTCCACTAATGTGGTGCACAGAAAGAAAGCCTAAGGTGCCTTGAAGTTAAAACCCCTCATCAGAGATCCTCCTCTTCCTACCTTTCACAATGAAGCTTTAGTATTTACTTCTTCAAGAAAAGCCATTCTGTGCTGAACTAGTAACAGCTTAGAATGCAAAATCCACTGCCACTTGTCAGTGAAACAGTAGGCACACACAAATATATAGTTACACTTTGAAAATAAAAGAAAAAAGAAAAGGTCAGGCCTCCTTTCCTCTGTTTCTTTCAGTAATTTTAATTGCAGAGCTGCTCATACTTCCCCCTAGGCAATCGCAGTACTGCAGGCAAATTCTGTAGCTGGTTACTCACGTGAGTAATCTTACTGATATAAATGGAATTACTCCCTAAAGTAAGGATTAATCTTGTGAGGAAAAAAAATCCAAGCTTAATCATCAAACCTTACTTTAGAGCTCAAATTAGTGAACTGAGATGGGAAATCACTATTTGCTGCTTCCTCTTGGCTGCAGGATCAGTTTAGAGAGCTCAAAAAAAACCCTCTTTGCAGAATTTCCAAACGGGAAGGAGGCAACAGTGCTCAGCACAACTTCATTTATAAACTTCATTTATGTCTGTACAGACAAAAGTTGATTCCTTAAAATTAAGTAACAGGAAAAAAAATTGTAGCCCTTTTAGAACTTGGAACAATGCTTACTGCCTTGCACACCACCCCGTGCTTTCAAAGGAGCTGCAAACCCATCACCTGAGAATGAGGACAGCTCTTTCACTGTGTGGAAGAGTGTGCTGTAGTTAAAAGAAGGGACATCTGCATATTTCTTTTTATGTTTTAGGCACTCATATATATCGGGAACTTGTCTCAGCCTTAATAACCCATGCCATTAGAGAAAGTCCTGGTGTGACAAGGCCCTGAAGATGGCTCTAGTCCTCCAGTTTCTGCAGGAACATGAGTTTTGGCCTGTACACTTGAGTTCTTGGCTGTACCAAAGACTTCTTTCCTTTGTCACACGTTCCTCAATTCACTTCAACTTTAGCACCACCTCCACCCTAAGTATTAGAGATTCACCAATGTCAGGTTCATATTGTTGTTTCTCTGAAAGGTAGGAAAGGCTATCTCTGCAAACACAACTGCAATACTGGGTACAGAATGACAGACTAGCCAGTGACCAGCTCAGCAAGTCATCCTACCACTGTTACTGAGAGCACACAGGATTCCCCTGTGCTACTACGGATAAACCAATTACTCTTTTAATTCAGTTTGTAAACTATGAGCTGTGTAGAGGCACACACTGAACAGGCAACAGTTCAGTGGAACGCAGTGAGACTGGCTGTTTTATGAGTGACAACTGCTGGGCAAAAGGTGACTGACAAAAAACCCCTGATTCACTGTTCAGGAAAGTCGTGTGAGTTTCTCCTTCCTCATGAAAGTTTCCTGAAGTAATTTCTTTTCTCTGGAGGAATGTGAGTTCCAAACATGTGAAGCTGTTAGAGCAACATTGTCTACGCTTTTTAATTAACTGAATAACATATACATATATTTGTAGGTATATTGTAGTCCTGCAAATAACTGTGTTATAAATGTTTCTAATACCCCCCCCCCCCGAAAAGTAAATGGGAAAAAGCATTTAAGAAGTGCTCAAAAGAGTAAAAATGGGGACTTTTATAATGAACTAAGACACAAAACCCAGTATGAAAATAATACATAGTAAAATTTTGATCATGTCATCATATTTTTGACTGAAAAGCCCTTGAAAACAAGAAATACCTACAGATTTATTACTCCTCAGGGTTCATTTATTCCAAGAAGTAAAATCCAGCCAATTGCATCATGAACTCTGGTGAGTGGCATCTAAATACTTCATCCCTGAGATGCTCTGCATGAATGGTTCCAGTTAACAGACACTGTTGTGGGTGCTGAGTAAATACACACTTTGAAAATATGCCAGGCTTTATAAGGAACAAAAGACATCACTTCTGCAACCAGAGACTGAGGAAGGTTGTAAAACTTCCTCCAGTAGTTAATCTTCATGAAACTTTGGTGCAGCGCAAGCCCTGGCTGAGAACTCATGTTGCTACCAGACCTACCTTCATCTGAGCAGGAATTCACACAGAACTAAGGAAAGCAAGGGCAGAGGTGAAGAATGGCAAGTGCTGCATTTAAAGAAGCAGAGTACAAAGACAAGTAGGATTCTGCCTAGTGAGCTCAAAGAGAGTGCAAAGGTCTGTTCCCTCCCTGCATGTGTGTGCTGGCACAGCTTCTAGCAGAGACACGATCTGATCAGCAGGCAGCAATGTTCTTCCAACTGACCGTACCCAATTTACTTTGAGCAGAGTATAAACAATGCCAGTAAAAAAGGTACTTTGTCAGTACTAGGGACACTCCTTAGTGCTTGAGATCCTCTGCAGTGTGTGAGTGTGTACTTCTGGTGCAGATGCTCATCCACAGGCAAAAGGCAGTGAGGGAAGAATAAACGTGGCTGAAGACAGAACTGAAGGTAATTGAGCCTAACCAGGAATAACATCTTGGGCTCCTCACCACTGTTCTGCTCTGGTCAGGGCTGGAAGGAGAAGAAAGCAAACCTGGAATGGAGAAGGCAAAATGCTGAGGCTTCCGTACAAAGGTGCTGGGAAAAGGTGATACACTGACCAAGCTGTGCTAATAGAGCGTGTTTAGAGATGAAAAGCTCTGGAAATAAAATGGGGGCAGATGCCAGACACACAGTTTAGTGATCAATAATTGCAAATGCATTGAGGTCAGTGAGGTGTTTGTAGGCAAGATTCATCATGTGTTTCACATTTCTTTTCACTACAGAACAGTAGTGTACCCAGACTCTTGCTAAACCAAAGACTGTTGTTAGCTCTTGTATTACAGAAATATTTGCACTTCTCCATTGCCCAAGTGAAGCTCCCAAAGCTGCAATGTTGAAGCCAAGCCCCTGCATTCATAGTTTCATAGAATGGTTCAGGTTGGAAGGGATCTTAAAGATAATCTAGCTCTAACCTCCCAGACATGAGTAGGGACAACCCTCACTAGACCAGGTTGCTCAAGGCCCCATCCAATCTGTCCTTGAACACTTTCAGGGCGGGGGCATCCACAACCTCCCTGGGCCACCTGTTCCAGTGTCTCAGCACCCTCATTGTGAAGAACTTCACTCTGACTTCCAGTCTAAACCTACCCTCTTCCAGCTTCTTAGTGTTGCTTCTTGCAGGATTTTAGGTCAGCTCCTGAGTACCCTTCTGCTCCAGCAGATGTTTTCTTCACACCATTTGCCTTTTTACAGAAGAAGCCATATTTGTCTGAAATCATAGAATCATTAGGGACCAGAAGGGACCTCAAAAGATCATCTAGTCGAATCATGGGTTATGGAAAGTTCTCATTTCATTAAAATTTTATTAAAACTCGTTCATTAAAACGACTGCTTCATTATCACTTATGCTTCAAAGTAACCTCATCATTCAGCCTTTTGCCAAGACCATGACTCGGGAGAAGTGCATGAAGATGCAAAGTACAGCACAATGCAAGGCCATCCCAGTGGCTCGAGGCCAAAATTTGGCAGTAATAACTTAATCCTAGCAAAACTTGTAACAGACTTTTGTCTCTGATAAAACCAATGTAAAGCACTCTTCATCATGTACTAATTAGCTAATTAGTCATACATTAAATTGACTACACTTGATCTAGATTGTGATCCACATTGCCAAGACAATCCTGTGGTGCAGAGGTGTCTTTTTAATGAATGTGAAGCTCTAGCTTGTGCTGTTACCATTGGGTATCATCCCAGTAATGATGCATTATCAGAGTTTTACACTGTGCTAAAGAATATTTCACCCATGCAAGTCATGTAATCCCAAACAAGAGAGAAAAGTTGCTGTTAAAGGAAGACATATAATCTTCAACTCAGTTTTCCAAACAACCTACCTTGTTTCAAACAGTTTGGATGCTGAATTCAGAAACAGTTCAGGTCTGATGGATTTCATGTAATGACAAATTATCTATATTCTCCATTGCCTGGTAAAAGTCTTCACATTCCAATAATCACCTGTTCAGTGCGTGCACAAAACAATCCACACCAAGAGAAGGAACCAGGTGCAGCAGGAAAACAGTGTCATTTCAAGGACTTTACAAAAGCATAGGAAATGCAAAATACACCATTGCAAAACACAGGAACTGAGGGTTATTTCTAGAAATGCAGGCTGAACATTACAGTAATAGAAAAGACAGTATCATTTGGATCTGATCCACTACTGCTGCAATGCTACAATGCCTTTAGACTTCTGAAGTCTATCAGGACAAAATCAGTGTGGATTTTTAAAGCAATTTTATAACTGGGGTTTTAGAAGCCTGTAAAATCTTATAAGGCCTAGTAGCTGATTTCTGACCATGAGAACTAGGATAATAAAAGCACTCATAACTCCTGCTTCAACAAAAGCCTTCACCATCTTGCCAACATATAATACGGTAGTAGGGATTAGATGTCCCCTGACTTGTGTCCCAGTCATGATAGGCTGTAGGCAGGTATTTAGAGCTTCCCTCTGGCTGCCTGCAGCTCCCCCAGCATCTACTGCAGTTGGATATGCAGCCACACTCAGTCCTGCAGCAGAGGGAGACCCCAAGTCCAAAGCACACATGGAGATATTCTACAGCATAATAGAAGCTGAGGCATCTCTGTTACTGGAAGTTAGTACAAATAGAGACACTTCAATCAGTCACACAACCTCACTGCTGCTACCAGTTTCCAAACATCTCAGGTGCTTGACTGCTTCAGATCATCTACTTGTTCTGTGCTGGCCACCAGTTGTTTGTTGATACCAGAAGTAAATGGTGCTAAAATCAAATCAGGTCTTGTAGGAACACCAGTTGTGTTTACCAAGGAAATTAATTTGCACATTATTCCAACACCCTTTAAAGTTTAAATTTTTGTCTGTTGAGATGCACAGCAGGATTTCCACAAAGGGAAAATGGTTACATGCCAAAACTTGTGTTTCACTCCAATTTCAACATCAAGGTATTTGCTTATATGGGTAAACCAGCTGTTTTTCACACCACTGTTTAAATGGAACCTAATTGAAAAGCTGTTTTAAAATGAGAATTTTTCAGAAAACACCTTCCTGTTTGTTTTGCTTGTGGTGTTCTACACCTTTGGTGCCTGCATAGCACAAACCCTTGGGGAAAATTAATTAGCAACTAAACCTGATAAGTGAATTGGTACAAGTACAGTGAACACACCCATAGGTAAAATTAAGGTTGTTTTAATGTAACCAGGGTTTAACCTGCAGTAAACTAAGAACATGTAACTTGTGAATAGGATGATTTACAGCGTTAATAATCCTTGCGCTTCCAGTTGCTCCACTTTGGTTTTCCTGGTATCTGGGTAGACACATCAGACAGGTCAGTGGTGTGAGTTCTAGTATTTGGCCGAAGTAGTGCAACTGCTTATCTCCCCCTAGTGACAAGTGCTGAACACGACTCGAATTACTCTACCCAAGAGACAAGTTAGGAACAATTTTGTACACAGGCGTGATCACTGTTCCCCTTAGCATTAGCAGTATTTCATACATCTAGATGTGTAAATCTGGGATCTGTAAAAATAACCAGGTGCATATACATACAGCTTTAGCTTCTTCATACTAGAATTCTTCATTTGCTTTGAGATTCTGTGCAGCAAGTCTGGTAAATTCACAGCCCTGCCTTTCTTTTCAGTCTGCTTGCTTTGCTTTTTTGTTTTCCAGGACTGTTCTCCAACAGTACTATCTTCTTGTCTTGTCAAAAAAGTCAAAACACAGTGGTTAAGAAAGATTCTACAAATTCCAGCACCGTCCATTAGTGCTAGTGAGTGTGTCAGAAAACTACTGAGACGTGAGACGTTGCTGAGTGTGTCTCAGTAACTGATGCCCTCTAGTAAAAGACACCACAATGCTTGCAGAATGCAGATAGTTAACTACAATATGCTTTCCTGTCTGATAAAACACACAATTCATGGCTAAAAGAGCTGCATCTAAAGCAACTTTATCCAGGACTGTTTTCTTATCTATAAAAACACAAAAAACCCCTGGATTTTTTTTTTTCCATTTACAACAGATTCCTACTATTTCACTATGGTAAGTCTCCTTGTTTGGCTGCTTAGGACATAAATACCTTAAAAAATTGTTTTGTAGTCCCCCACCTTTCTCGTACCTTTTGAGTCAACCACCACTACCATCCACAGCCACCTACTATTAGCTGGACTAATTCAAGTTAATGGGAAGGTCAATGTTGTGTTAAGGGTGAGCTCATAGTTGGTATATGCATAGCCTGTTGGTAAATGCAGGCGGAACACCCACACATGCATATGGGGCTGTAGCACTCAGGAGAGATCATGAAAAACTAATTAACACAGAAACTCTTATAGCTCAGACTCCCTTAGTGGCCATGGAATTCTAGGGTCAGTGGTATGATCCTACTTATGACACTGTGGAGCTTCCAGCTAACCTGGAAAACAAAACATGACACTGAAAAGGGATAGTTCTATCTAAAACCCTGATCAGATCAAACTATCCTCACTTTTAAATCCACGGCCTGGCTGAGGTTTGTTTGCAGAGCAATTCCTGGTTTACAACGTTAATGTTTAGCGCATGCTGCATCATGACAGTAAATCACATTGAACATTGCAGACTGAGTCAATAAAGAGCAAGTACTCTCCTCTCCCCACAGCAGTAAACACTGCCAATGCTGAAGTCCTTACAACTGAGGACAGCCCCTGGAATGTTGCTCAATTCTCCCTGGCAAAAGGACCTTGAATGTCTAACAGTAGGCAGGAACTCAGTCCCGGGAGGGAAATACAAGTAAATAATACCAATGACTACTCCAGGACATCCAGGGTAGGAAATGGCTGCAAGCTTTTCTTGTTACCATAGAACAGCTGCTGCCTGCAAACATTGGGTACAACAGAGTAGTTGGTGCTGAAAACTCATCCCCACTCACTCTGGCTACTTGATGTTCTCCAGATTGAGGAAGGTTTGCTATTGTTATTCTATTACAGCTTCCTTGTGTTAGTTACTGTGGGAGCAAAAACTGCCTCTGCATCTCCATCTCATATTGAAAGCACAATAGTCCATAATGATGATTATATGAGTCCTGTTCTTCAGAGACCAGGATGGCACAAGGTTCCTTCAATTTAAAGATGATGGAATTGGACACATTCCAGACTCTCAGGTTTTTCTACACTAAGATTATTATGGCTCATGTGTTGCATTAGTAACACATCCAGAAAACTCTAACTTCAGCAGTATTGTACTGCCTTTAGTTTTACTGCTCTGAGTTAACTGAAATTGTTTATTGTGACCTTCTATCAACTATCAACAGGCTACAAAAGGAGAAAGTAATTTAAAATTCTGCACTTCTGACACGCCAGAAGAATTTGCTTTTCTCTCCCTTACAAGAAGGTGGTATCCTATGACAGAATCCCACCTTAATATATTAAAAAAAAAAGTCCAAGACTTGATAATTCAAATCTGAGAAGCAGCGAAAAAGCCAAATGCCAGACCAAACAATATGAACAAGGAAAATGAAATCAGAGATGCAGTGATGCCTATTGTGACCTTGGACTCCATACAGAATAACCAGTATGGCACCCAGTACTGAGGGCCAGAAATAGGTGGTCTTTAAGATCTTTTCCAACCCAAATCACTCTATGGTTCTATTCACCCACAATTTCCATTGTCTTATAAAGGATTACAGATCGCATGTGATACAGGCTTCCACACCAGATTTCTACCTGCAACAAGCACACAGCTCTATGTTATATTAATTCTGAGTTCAATAACACAGGTCTGTAAAATCTTTAATAAACCTCTTGTTTCTGCTTCGAAACCTTATTGACTTGGACTCTGAAGACCTTCTTATAGCTCAG
>VZRI01004009.1:1346-29235 GCA_013397515.1 Upupa epops | reverse complement strand
AGTGCATAATGAATTTATAATTCCACAATGAGGACTTGGCCAGCATCAGTACCCGGCACAAACTGAGGGAGTATTCTAGTTCCAGAATACTCCAGAATATCCAGCAGAATGCTGACACTGGCTGGCTGTCGCCTTGTGCTACACAAGCAGCTCTCTTGGAGCTTGATCATCATTACTGACACAGGACTGCACTCCATGAGAGAGAAATCCCAGGTGCCTGTGTCCACAATTCAGACATCTAGAGAACTGAACATACATGAGATGCAGCTTAAAGCCTCTCACATTGCTGCAGCATAATAGCTTTCTGCAGGTCAGTACATCAGCCTTTCCTAACCCATGCTTCAACAATTATTAATCACAGGCTCATTCTACCCAGGCATTATCAGTGCCATGAATTCAGAAAGCCAGAGGGTTACTGTCCAGATTATTTGAAAACTGAGAGCAATGACACTGACAGAAAAGACACATAGTACGCTATTGTGTCCTGAAAATGCTTCTCTGTCCTTGTACAGTGAGAGGTAGTAGGGCTACACAGAAACTAACCCTAACCCTGTATCACTAATGCTCCAGGGTAGCAGCCAAAGCCTGACCCTACCCTTGAGTCAATTTCTGCTTCCCCTCAAAGAAAGTCACATCCCTTGGTTCAGTGCCACCAGTGTAGATCTTCCTCTGCACACGTAAAGTGATGGCTTGTTCAGCTTGAGACAGGACTGACAGTACTCAGGCTGGTTTACATTTCTAACCAGATGTTACCTGATTGCCGTACTTGCACTTTATTATCCAAGAGCACTGCTCTTCATGCTGTGTTGTTTCTGTAGCCCAAATGTCATGATCTGCAGGTTCGGGAAACTTTTGAACAGCTGGCTATTATTGTCCAAACATCCTTAAAGCTCCAGCTCTGATGAGGCTGCCTAGATTGTGACAGTTATTAATTCTTTGCTTTTGTGCTCTGAGTTGATCTACATGACTTCAAGACTGAAACAGATCCAAAATGGGGCTGGCAAGAAAAGGACGATCTGTGATGTGGGACAGCTATTAAGATTTTTGCTGATATTTGCTAAATTCAGGGCAAACCTAAACTCTTCATTGACAAATATATTCAAACCTGAACAAATCACAAGCCTGAATTTTGAAGCACTGGCTAAAAGTTCAACCCCATACTTCCTTAGATGTTGTGTTCTTGCCTTCCTCATACTTGTTTCTGAGCTTCTCCTTTCCTTCCATTCTTTGTACTTCTTTACTTTCAATCACACTACTTGTAATTGATAAGAGCAGCTTGAACAAAAACTCTGGTATTCCACTCTCATAAGAAAACATGGCTGCCAAGACTCAATAAGTAAAATATAACCTTTAAAGCATCCTTTCCTTACTCATTCCCACTAGAACCAAACCTTTTATTTCAAAACTCTTGCTATTTTGTGATACCAGTATTTTTTCAGTGCCAAAAATACTGGAGGACAACCTGGGTTCTCTCTTCCTCCTTCCCACAGGTCAGTTGGATCTTAAACAGACACCCCTCAACCTTTTGCTTTCTTCCACTCACAAATAACTTGCTCCATCAAGCAGGGCTTTGTGTAGAAAAGCCTTTTTCTACCTTAGCAGCAGCAGTATCAGGTTGCTGTGTAAAAATGAAACAGGAAGCCTACCAGTAGCCACGCCAACAAACACTGGAGTCAGTGCTAGAACTGGACCTGGTTTGTTCTGCTATCTATGGTTATTCTAGTGAAGAGGATTATTCTAGTGAAGAGGGTTTCTTGGTGCATGGAACAGAAAGTAATTATTTGACTTTAAGAAACCTTTGTATTTGGTTAATATACTTGCCTTCGGAAAGAACTGACAGATTACACAACCCCTAAACACTGCAGTGCTGTCTAGCTTCATGCCAATAAGACATCCTCTTTCAACTCTGCCTCAGGAGAAGGAGACACACAGATAATCAATCTGGAAAGCAGAAGACTTGAACTCGTAGAATTCCAGAGATTTCAGGGAGAAAGACTCAAGGCAAATAGAATACACTTTTAACACTTTATTGAACAGCAGAAAATGCAGCTGTTATTTATCAATATGTATATATGTCAATGAACCTCTGCAGGTGCTCAGTATGGGAGTTGCTGCTCTGGTGTGCAGGAGTCCTGGTCACCAGCATCACCTTGATACAGACTGAGGTTATAGAGCAGTGTGGTGGGAGCAACAGAAAGATCTGAGGCACAGATTAAATTGTCAGTGGCTATTTTGTGCTGAGACATCTGTTGCCTTAACTACACTGCCAGCAGTAGTTTAAAGAGAGCTGGATTGTGTCTGCACAAGCTACACCAAATGGTACCTCCAATGCCCTGAAAAGAATGGGATCTGACTTACATTATACAGGAAGCATTGCAGATGGCCTTTGGTACCTCTTTCCTCCCAGGAAAGAGTTCTGTTAGCAAGGAGCAGACAATGCATTTGACCTGTACAACAAGAGGCTAAATACACCTGTTCCATACCCTGGTGGGCACATCCTGTAGTATTTTCTTCAAAAGCTATTGTGGTGTCTATATCACATGTAAAGATAAAAGCCCAGGAATGCTACTGTCCATATTTTCCAGCAGGAGCTCACGTTATTGGTGCCTTCCTTCAGAGCAGACAGTGGTCTCAAAATGGTTATGTACGTATATATCATCATTTTTTGTTGAGAGGTGGCCTTGTAGCAGAATGAATTACAGATCTGTAGCTGGAGGTTTGAAATGGTGCTCCACAGACTGCTTCCCATCTTCTAGAACTTTGGAAATGCGCTGCAGAAAGAGAAACAATAACAGGGGGTTGTATGTTGAAGAGACAATTGTATGTTTATCTGGTACTTCTTTGGGGCCTTAAGCTGGGGCTGGAGGTAAAAAAACCATGAATTCAAAATATCCAGGATTGGATCATTGTTTTATCCTGCAAAACCATAAACCTGTATTTAAACATATACACAGGATTCCAACCACGCTGTGAAAGCTTTACACAAATATGGATTTTTAGCTGTATTCAGTCCTTTTTAAGTCTTGGAAAACAGGACAAGTTGTCCTCCTTATTCTATATGCTATTTGTGTCAGTGGAAAGAGGTCCTGCTGAAAACTTGTTACTCCTAGGTGTGAAAAGAACAAGGACGTGATAAACCGACTCCAAGACTTCTCATTAATAGGTCATTCCTTTTTTTACAGGAAAAAAGTTATTACAAACATACCTAAGTTTCCTAAGTGTTGCTCTGTGGTCCCTGAAGGCATGCTCACCATGCTCACTGTTTTTTAAAGGATTGTGGAAACTAATGGATAAAAAGTAAATCTATTCACCAGAAAAAAATAACTCGAGAAAGAACCTTTGTTGTCAAAGCTCAGCAAAGAGTTGACATGTAAAGTCTGTGCCAAGTGTCCCAGAATGCTTATGCAGTATCAACAGCTGCCAGCATCTGCATTAAATGTCAACCTCCTACCACCTGAAAAACCAGGAAACCTTTAGAATCACAGTATCTGCACTGGATATACAGGGGTTGGCTTTCAAACACTACATTAAATTCGAGAGTTTTAAATTTATGGCATTTCCACACAATTCAGCAAAAGCTTTCCTGCTTTAAAGGACAGTGACCTCCTTAAGCATCACTAATGACCCCAGCATGAGCCAACTTCTCCTTCGAAAGAAGCATCTCTAACATCACAGTCTGACTCGCACTGTGCCTGTTCTGCCACATTTGTGGTGCTGACTTTACTCTCAGGCTACTTCTAACTGCCCGCTGTAATTAAATCGAACAAGAAGTAATTGCTTTCCTTTTTTGGCAAATAAAGGTTATATAACGAAATCAGAGATCAGTTGGTCAAATGAGACCTCTTGTGGGACAGACACAGAATTGCACAGACTAGCCTGCCTTGGAACACAAATACAGGCATTGCTACCTCTGAAAGCTTACACTCCTCTCACTGAGGAGGAAAAGGAAAAAAGATACTAAAATAAGTTAAAAACCTACAAATCTTAAATGGACTTAATTTTCAGAGTAGACTTTTAAAAGAGGTCACCAGTCTTTTCCCCATAATCACACAGAACTTACCATGGTTTTAAATAACTGGTTCACTTTCTTTTTCTTGGCTTTCTTGTCACCATCTGAGTTGGAAGGAAACACTGGCTGACTCAATCTGTATGATGCAAGTGTCTCATCAGGTGCCACAGGGCCAACAGACAGCGACACCCCTTAGTACAGAAACATTGGTTGTGGTAAACAAAACCAGAAAAGGAGAGTCAGCATAAGATAAAACAAAATTCAAAACCATGAACTACTGGAAAGAAGACACTTCAACTACATCCCTAGGATACAAAAGTAAGTTGAAATTTTCACATTTGTAAATGGGGAGTTCCATTGGATTGGAACTGAATAGTGAAAGAAATGAACAGATCTGGCCAAAGAAATAAAAAGAAATAAATAGATGGACAACAAGTGGGCAGTGACAATCTGTTGTGTTGTTCTAAATCTCTGTTATAAGCCTTTGTAAAGACAGGGATAAATGAAGTGACAGAAGCAGCACAGGGTGAGAAATGGGATGTACTATGGACAAAGTAGCAGGCAAAATGTGATGCTCCAGGATAGCTTTTATCTGCATACCCTATTGTAGAAATGAGTTCCCCTTCAGCTACACTTTCCCTTTCTCTGTCCTAACTGACTGTCCTTCTACTGAGCAGTGATGTTATCTTGCTTCCCCTTCCTCTTGCTTTAAGGGAGGCTTATGAGGTTCTTCTTTAAGGTCAAAAGCACAAGCAGTTCTACTATGGGACAATCTTTGGGGATCTTCATCGGCCAAAGGGAAGTACTCTGCTCTGTCACAAACCCATCAGAGCATCTTTGCTCTGTCACAAACCCTGCCCTCAGCTGTAGGAACAGGCATCAGCCACAACAAGTCAGATACTACAGAGTTAGCACCTTGCCCCTTTGAAGGTGAGGGAATGCCCACACTACACAGGGTTCCAGAAGTAACAGGTTCAGAACCGGCATATCAGTACCAAACAGCACAGTGTTACTAAGCTGCAGCAGTGCTCCCACCTCACACAATACACACTTAACCATAACTGTTGTTGCCAAGGCATAGAACCACAGAGAGGTTGTTGCCTGCTCTGCTTGGAGCAAAAAAACCCTTTACTGCTGTTTTCTAACAGAGTGCAGAACTCTAACCTCACTGTAAGCAGTTTACCTGGGATAGTTGGCATAGAACGACTGACAGAACTCATCTGCTTCAGGACAGATGTTTTCTGAGGTATCACCACATGTTCTGAGAGGTTGGTGTCACTCATGAACTCATATTTCCTTGACAGCTGTTTAATTAGGAAAAAGCCATTACACATGAAATGAGATATGTGCAAGAAAGAACTAAGCAAACCAGCATTTTGTGCAAAACAAACAATCACACCTAACCTGAGTTCTTTGTAGCATTTTTTTCTGAGGAAACAATAAGGGCAACTAGAAGCAGTGAAACTGGGTCCACGTATAATGTTATATACTAGCTAAAAACATGTCATACATTTGTGGATGATTTACAGTTAGATAAATACTTTTCATTTCATGTATATAAAAAAAAAATAGAAGAGTGTCTGTAAACTGGAACTGTAGGCAGGTTCCCCTATCATATCTCTGGACTAATAACATCAGCTGCCTCTGTGCAGGTCTGCAAAATAACGTGAAGCTTTGAGAACACTTGTCCATATTGCACTACCATAGCCACCTCAGCTGCTGTGAGGTTTGACGCTGGAATTTCTTCTAGTTCAGAAAAATAGCATCTCAATATGTATTGTATATGAATGCTTCTCAGAGCATGACTATGCTTTATGGATCTTTCCTTATTATCAGAACATATAGTGTAAAAGGGTCATAATCCTCCCTACATTTCTCCTTGTTCCTCAAACAGATCTTAGCTTTCTACTGATTTCACTTGGCCTTTGAGAATTCCTCGAAAATTTGTCCATCAAATGACTTACACTCTCTCCAATTCAACTATCTGTTAGTGTCTGATGATTTTATTTAGATAGGGATTCTGCATCAAGAGGATATTGTTCATTTTCTAAAAAAAATATTTTTGTCCTGAAAGAAGAGCCTCCTGAGAATTTAGCTGAAGAAAGCAAAAAAACAAAAAAGGCAGAACAATGTAAGTTCTAGAAGTTGGTGTAATGATGCAGCACTGCAATGAAAACACTCAGATGATCTATGGAACAAGAGTTGCCAATGCTTCCAAACTCCAGCCTGGCACCACAGAAGGAACACTGTTTGCAACCTTGCACTTTCCTAACAGCTGCGGGTCCCATAACAAGCTGCACAGCGTACAGGGCTCATCACTTTTGAAATAGCCCTGACTGCAAGGAGCTGCCATGAAATGTCAGCACAGTCAATTGCTTCTCCACAGGCAGGCTAGTTTAACCTTCCCAGGACAGCACTCCATTTGAAGCTAACCAAGCTTCAGAAGGTGCAACTTCAGGGCTGCATTATCAGCCATCATAAGCAAGTAGAAAGGTTCTGATATTTTCATTGATTTGTTTTCTCCTCAGCATCTTTCAGGGTTCTCTCATGATAGGGCAGATTATACTACATCTTGCTGTTTATGGCAGCTGGAGTCATCTCTGAGTGACAGATTTCCCTTTTCCCAAGCAAGGGACTAATGTCCCTTTTTCATGGGTTATGAAATACTCCTGTAAATCAGGGACATACACATTTCATGTCAGAAGCAGCAACATCAGGTACTGTCTTCTCATCAGCAAACACCACGCTGCTTCTTTTTGTTCTTTTTTTGGACTTTCTCATCTTCACTTCAGGCTGAGGATTAATTTGTGAGGCAGTCTCCTCCAATTCTGCTTTTGCTGGTTTTGGTAGCACTGCTTCCAGATCAAAGCTGTAGGAGCAAAAGAACAAAAGCACAAGTTGCTGAGTTGTATTTTAAGAGCCACTGATATTCTGATGTCATTTCCCCATGAAATATAAATGTGGGTCATCCTTTCCTTTGACTTGCTGTGCAGTCTTGAGAACTGTTGGCAAAAATATATGAAGTGCTTCATTTGGGAACTATAGATACAAATAAGATGCCTTTAGGAGGTATGATGACATCTTAAAATGCTGTAGGGAACGTAAAATATTAACACGAGGGCAAAGCCCTTTTTAAAGACTTGTGCATTAGCTGAAGAACTAAAATGAGTTCATGTGTGGTGCTGAAGGGGCTGAAAGCAAAACAATGAATGGAGTGGTACTATTTATTGCCATGTGTTAAATGCATCCTTCTATTTGACCCACGTTTTCTAGAAATAAATGAGCATTGTAAGAATTAAGAATAAGTGCATTAAAAATAGGTGCCTGACTCAGCTGCTACATGTAGTTGAAGTATCCTGATTTATTAGAGGCATGGGGCTAGCAGATCTGACAAATCATACTTGAGTTCTACACACTTCTTGAATAGAAGCTGTAGAGCAGGAAGAGCAGCTTGGAGCACATCTTATAACATGATACCTCAGAGCTCTGTTAGAAAGTCCAAAAATTTAAGTAGGCAGAGTTAAACACTGGTGTGGAAGTGAAACCTGCAAGAATAGAGGGCACCATTAAAATAAACTCTTCTAAGTCAGGGTCAAATACTCACCCGTTGGAGGTTTTACAAGTGAACTACTCCATAAGGGAGATTAGAAGATGTTTAAAAATAATCATCAGTCATTGCTCAACAGATCAATTCTACATGTCCCTCAATTGAAGAGACATACTGTGCGTCCAAAGGGTAATGTATAAAGCAATAAAAACAATTTGTGGCTGCAAAAGGTAATCTCTATATGGAGATATAAACCAATAACTCTTCCCTCATCACAAAACTTTTCTTTTCCAGGACTGCAGTTCAAAAACCATTATTAGTCAATGTGTTTTACATTACTCCACGCTTTACTAATATGTTTCACCTCCATACCTACAAGTTTCTAATTGTTGTCCCGGTCTTCTCCAAATTTACAAACCGAAAGAGACTGCTGTAAAGAGAAACTTGCAAAGCCCCCTGATCTTTGTATTTTTTGAAACGTCATTTAAATTTTAGATTACTTATCTCCTGAAAATGAAATGCCACTTTTTTCAGTGAGAGTTGAATATATTTTGTCTAAGGTTGAAGCACTGCAACTTTAAGCCTGGAGGAGGTGATAGCTACAATTAAAAGTAATCTTGGCATAGTCTCAATAGACTGTTAGTGGTCAACTTTTCTAAACCTTTTAGTTTCACCCCAAAAACTCACTACACACCAGGAGTTTAAAAAGCCTGCAATCATAACCAACCTTTCTGAAGTTACTTTTTTTGGAGTACTGCAGTCTGAATTCATGGAAGTCATGGAAATAACTGATAAGTGACGGTAGGATCTTAGCATGGACCTTGGCCGTCCTACTCGCTTGTCATCAAAATCTGGCTACAGGACAGAAAAGAGAAAAACATTATATCAAACAACATAATCTGATTCTCATTTCATCCCTTTTCTCTCTGTCTTGATGCCTGCACAAATGCTGCACATTGGCCTCAAAGGAGTTGTCTGCTACCAGTGCTTATGATGGTGGTAATGAGTGTTTCATCCCCCTAGGGTGCAGTGTTCTTTTGAGACCTCTCAAACTCAACGATACAGTGAGCAGCTAAATAAACTACAACTGACATAACTGTACTTAACTGTACATTTGTACAGTTACACATACCTGTACAAACGTCCTTAATTGCACATTTGAAAAAGAAATGAAAAGCACAGCATCCACTGGTCTTATTTCTTACAGACACAGGGCAGGCCACGACAGTACTTGCGTGGGCCAACAGATTTATTTAGTCCTTGCTCTAAGACACTAACCATACTCTGTCTTCAATACAATGGGTTCGGACATCTCTATCTGTTAAGAGTCAATTTTAATGGTACGTTTGCAAATGTTGGACAAAATTCCTATTTCCATAATAGCCAGCAACGAGGACCAGGAGAATTCTCCAGGTTGCCATGTATCCACATAGCACAAAGCTATATCGGCTGCATATAGCAGCTCTCTGCAAAGCTTGAAGTTGCTATGTGTGCTCTGCAGCAGAAGGAGAAAAGGGAGACTTCCCTCTAAATTTTCTTGAAGAGATTTATCATAATGTAAATATTCAGCAGAATATTGTTGGTTCTTTAGGCTTTTCCTCATGGTACAAATGTAAATGAAACAATCCGAATGATTTCCAAACTGTTTTCTGTTGCATCAGTTAATAAGGAATAGTCAAGGATCACATCTCTTGGCTAATTCTACAACTGTTTTGTTCAGATCCCTGACTTCTGGGATTTAACATTATGGAATGCAGTTAAACTCTTCTCTCTCCTGTTTTAATACTTGCAGGGATGAGCATGTTGCCCCTAGTTGGCTCATTACAGTGTCTTCATATGAGGCAGATTTTAGACAATTTTTCAGTGCATGAACGCTATAAACTACCATCTTACTTCAATTTCTATCCTAGAAACAGGATATGAACAACTTCTAAACCCCATTCCATATTAAAGCACAAGGGTTTGTCCTGATTATCCCAAAACTACTAGGATTTTACATGCAGTTTCATCTGCCAATGTCCCAAAAACTTTGTTTCTGGTGTAATTTATCATTGAACCTGTCGTCTAGCAGAAGACTTGGAGGAACATTTTTTGAGTGTTTTGCAGAGTTTACAAGCAGTGAGTTCACATGCTGCTCCTCCTTTGATTAGCTAGAATCTTGTGATAAAGACACAACAGCAACTTTTTACTTCTTTTTCTTTTTTTTTTAGCAGAGCAGCAGTAGGGCCATGCACAAACTACATTCTCTGCTCTAGCAAAATTTAAAATAGGCAGCTTTTCTGAAGTGCTGATGTGTAAGAATGCTGAAGGGTTCAAGCACTGGGCAAGATTGCTCATCACAGCCTCTTTATTACTGCAAGGCTGGTGGCATGGGATGGAAAGTAAGAACTGAGATAAATATATAGAATTTTCACTATATAGGGTGCGCAATATCAAAAATTTAGGTTAGAAACTTGCCGCTTTCTCCCCTGTAACAGAAGAAATAAATCCTCTAATAAAATCATCAACACTACAAGATAATTTTCAAAGCAACTGGTGTTTAATCACAGAAACCAGCCGACATGATTCCTGCTAGCCTGCACAAGCTCAGACAGATTATTTTCTTCAAGAATTGTCTGGAGAGTTTGTGTTTAGAAGTTATCCTTCAATTCCCAGATATTTCTGTTTGGTCTCAACCAGTATTTATAGTGTTATACACATGATAGGTTTTACTTCACAGCACAGCTGGACGTGGCTAGCGCAGGGAGACATCAATTGCAGATCAAAGCCCTAAACCACTAAGAAGAATTACAAAGAGTAGAAACTTGAGAATTTCCTTTCAGTTCCTTAATACGGCAGAAAATAGTCACAACTTTAATAGACATAAGAAAATGCTCCAAATCTTTCAGAATGAGGAATATTTGATATGTCAGGGAATTTATTAGCTCTTGAACTATAAACCCACAAGCTACAAAAGTTTAGTAGGTGTTTTTGTTTAGAAGGACAAGATGTATATTCTGCAAGACAAAGAGCACATGAGGTTAAGGGGAGAGCGATACCAATTCTCTGGCTCCATATTGCTTTTCCACTTTAACTTTTAAATGCTTGAAACACTCCTCCATACGGTCATGGAAAGGACGAAGATTATCAGAAACTCTTCTTTCATGAATTTTAATTCCAGCCCCAAGGAAAGGTATCTTGACAAGGGAAAAAAAAAAAGAAGAGTGAGAATATTAAACTGGGTCTGACAACCCCTCTAACTCCATTTAAAGTCTGTATGAAGTCAACTTTAAAACCCTTACTGTGACTGGCAGAGTGACTTGTCAGTTCATCTCACCTTTTAACAGCAAGTGAAACATGGAAGGGGCTCCTGAAAAATGAGCTCACTCAGTCAATTTCTGAGAATGCTGGCTGCCTCATAGTGACTGTTTTCTCTCTTTTCTGTATTTCAAATGCTAATCCTTATGAGATTAAACACACCAGACAAGAGTCTGAAAAAATCTTAAATCACTAGTCCACTTGCTTATGAAGTGCCTGACACAGAAAGAAGGTAGGTATGAAAAATATTCAAGTGGATTCCAGGCAGGGGGAATTTGAAACAAAAGATTAAATAACTTGGTGAAGTTTAAATCAATTTACTGAGGACTTAAACAGGTGATCATGGCCAACTGCAGCAATTTAATGTGTTAATGCCTGGCTACTAAAGGTGGCCTCTTCTTTTCTCCTTGATTTTACCCTGCAGACTTCCTCTGTACTCCCTACATTGCCAGAAAAATTAAGAAAGCTAATGCTTCAATACAAAAATTAATAACTCAAGGCAATTTACATCAACCAAGCTAATTTTGCCCAGTATCACCCACTTTTCTCCTCCTTATCCTCTAATCTGGGGTCAGTGACAAGTAACCAAAGGGGTAAAGATCTCAAATTCTTCCTATTACATTTGAAAGAAGGCAAATAACTATAATTTTAC
Source organism: Upupa epops (assembly GCA_013397515.1). Classification (NCBI taxonomy): domain Eukaryota; kingdom Metazoa; phylum Chordata; class Aves; order Bucerotiformes; family Upupidae; genus Upupa; species Upupa epops. Next base: position 17,730 of record VZRI01004009.1, on the reverse strand, counting down.
AACTAGGAGAGAAAGAATTATAGATACCTCCAGAGGAGAAGACCTGGCAAAAGGCAAAGGTCTACCAGTTCATTAAACACCTTCCACTTGAATTCCATTAAAAAAATCCCTCTCCTTTGTCAGAAGGAATGGCTTGCTTGCCAAATAGTAACATCATCATCTTATAGTGAGGTAATAGGACCTTCCCTACCCCCCTCTTCCCCCCCTATCCTGCTTTCCTTGACTCTTACACTAGTCCTATAGTCTTTGCTATTGTATCACTGTAATAACATGCAGTTAAAAGCAAATCAACCAAATCTCACCTTCAAAGATAGTGGCCAGCACAGTGGCATGCTGTTTAATTAGTAATAAACTTATTCACAAAGGGGAACTGTGTAGTGCTTCTCTTAAAAAAAAAAAGAAAAAGAACCCCCCCCACATTTCATTCCCCCCAATCTTTGAAGATGATGATTATGAGATTTGTGCAACTCGCTTTTAGCTGCCCTTCTGCCAGCAACCTTTTCTAACCGCCTCACTATTGACTTTTCGCTGTTTTGCATTAATGTTTGGGGAATTTTGGTTAAAATCCACTTAGATCTCATTCTTTCTTCTTGTGTTCTGACACTATAAATGTCATTAATATTGTGTTCCCCCATTGACCTGATCATATTTTATAAGAGTTTAAAAAACATGGTATTAAAGCCCTTCTATTACACACAGATCTGTTTATCCTCTTCAGAGGGATTGAATGGGATAGATATAAATTAGGACTTTATTTCATAATGCCAGATGACATTACATTGTCACTTTATATGATAACAACCACCCAGTACTTCTGATGGTCAGGAAGCAGCCACATACAGAGCCTATTGTGGGCAACAGTACAAGACAAACACATAAATGTTAGGGACTCCAACTAACAATCAAACTGTGATGAATCTAAACAAAACAGGAAGAAATATCAAAGGCATTAATAAAATAGTACAAAATGCCTTTACAACGATTTGGAAAAATAATTTCAAGGATGAGGGAAGAACAAATTCTCCCTTAAATCTCAGCAAAACTAGAACTTTTTCTGCTCTTGTCTCCTGCTGCAGGTGTGATTTCCCACTGGAGTACAAGAGAGTTCTGCAACTTGGTATGCTTATATGTTCACTAATTTTTAAAAATCAAATCACTTTGGTACTGTTAGCATAGGCAGAAGATTTAGTTCTCTGGAAATATGAAATATTTCTGAAATATCAGAAAGATTTGGTAATGGTCTTCCATGCTCTTTGCCACTGAAAAGACATGTAGCAATCCTGAAGTGGTCAGTGAAAATATGTCCTGTGAACAACCAGCATTCCACTAGGGTTTCTCCTTAAAAATCTAAATCCACAAACAACAACAAATACCTACCTCTAGGAAAGGCTTATTTGCCAAAGGCTTATTTTCTGACATTTGCAAACACTTTTTTTCAGGGCATGAAATCCCTGTGACTTTTGTCATGCTCTCAGCTTTGTCTCCTGGGACTCACTCAGAGTTTGAATTATTGGTCCTTTTAAACACAAATACAGCCCACTACATGTGGCTTCAGGTAAACCAGCCCAAGTGATGTGTTCTACAAAGTACTTGTCTGGCCTACTGTTTTCCCTAGGCCATAAAGAGGTATGTGGGCGATACCCTCGATTCTGTGAGCATTTCATCAAACTCTCAATGGACACTGTAATGACAATATTCAGGCACTACAGCACTGGTTTTGTAATTAAGCCTTTTCTCCAGTTTAGGCACAGATTTAAAAAGCCCCTAAAGGACTGGATTGCTTAGATCTCCAAGAATGTTTTGGCAATCACATGCCACATCAGAGGGCAAGAAATTATTGCTCTGCTGTTCGTCAGTGCACTCAGTCAGTTACTCGTGGAATACACGTCTCCTGTCAGGCACACTAAAACCAAAGGAGTTGAATTCCTTTTCCTACCAAACTGAATCTAAATATCTAAACTGCACTAGCTACATAACTCTGAAACAGAAGGTTTAGTCTGAGAGAGAAGACTCCATGATAAGTCCTTTTTCAAAAATTAATTCATCACTGAACAAGGCAGGAAATTTCTAATAAGAGTCGTACTTTATCCCTCCCCACTTTGGGAAACAGTAAAAAGAACCACAACAAAAAATAAACCACTGTCCTCCCCTCAAATACACAAGAAAACCCCTAAAAACTCAGTAAAAACGACCCAATCACTGAAGTGCTATGTTCTGTGGCTAGAAATGAATAAAGGAATTGCTGAAGCCTCAGATGACTGCTGTCAGTAAGAATTTACCTGCCAAGCGATTAGATCTTTGAGTCTGTTCATCTTTTCTTGATCCTCTGGATGGTCTCTGATATACTCATCTGTAAAGAAAGCCTTAAACACACCATAGTAATAATTCAGTCCATCATTTTGATAGGTAAAGAAATCAGTTATCGAATAACTGACACACATGTTCCTCACCAGAGGCTGCTAATGATAATGCCTTCCTCTATCAGCTGAGAATTGAGCAGCTTTCTTCTTAAAAGGTAATCAGGCTTTATCCAACCTTTCAGAGATTGAGACCCTTACAATGAAACCCATTTTTTGTTGCATTAAGTTTATACTGCAACTAAAAAGACATGGCTTGGGATTATCATGATTAACATTGATAAATGATCACTACAATAAAGAAATTCTTTCAGAGATGGTAGAGCCAGCATAAACATGGCCTTTTGCTGCCTCAAGATTTTATCCACTAGGCAGCCAAAGGAGAATGCAGCTGTTTGTTCATGGCTGAAAAATACCCAAATAAATTACAGCTCAGGACAAACATGGCATAAGCCATACACTTGTGAACATGTAATGCATACCACATAGTGTTTGTGTGTCTACAATACATACGTGACATTTGTTCAGCACTATCCATATCTACCTGACACACTGAACTTACTTTTCATCAGGAAAAGGTACATAGAAATAATAGTGCTCTACATCTGTGGGGTCATCCCACAGTCATTTTCATCTGAAATGGGAGTAGTTAATTTATAATTTAAATGAGTTTTCATCTTTCCTGTTTTCTCCACTGCCCCATCTTCACAAGGTGGTCTTAGGGGCAAGTTATTTAGAGGTTAGTTCCTCAAGCCATTCCATCTTTTATGTACTGCCAGAACGTTTTTTTGTTTGTATTCCCTTTTTGTAACAACAAACCCTGCTGTGCAGAATCGCTGCAGCTACCAAAAAAACCTGATAACCATTTAATTGATAACCCATGTCTAAACACTCCAGATATAATGTAGGATAAACTTGATTCATTCAGTCCTGATCAAACCTTTTAAATGTGAAAACCCATTCAATTACAAAATTACATTACCAATTTCATCTTGCATGTATAGGAAACCCCTTACAACTTCAGCTAATACCGAGCTTCAGTCAATCTGGTCTGCTAGTTTCCACCTTCACAGGCAGATATGACCAAGATATGAGGATCTCTTAGCTGGTGGAGTTCTGGCTTACCTGTTCCCAAGCTACTCTGATCAAAAGATGTAGGAGGACAATGGAATAAACTGAGTATATTCTTTGTGTTGACCTGAAAACTCTTACCTTCTCATACTTAGCAAAGCCACCCATAACGGCTGGATCAACAATTCCATTCAGAAGCATAGAAAGTGGATTGATAGGAAGGTTCTCATCACTCTGGTACTGGTTGATCATCATCAAAATTTTTTCATTTGTTGTGGACATAGTTTCAATAGCGTTCTCTAAAGGACTAATTGTAGTCTACAAAGAGACAAAAGGCTTGCGACATTTATAAATTGATAAAGGTATTGCTGGTTTTATGAAACTTCAGGTATCTGAACAATAATTGTATAATACAGCAAATGAAGACATTTACTCATTTCCCTTAGGACTTTGTCTAGAAACCATAGATCAGATCATCATGATCATCATCATCCTGATGTACTGATCCCAGAAGTAGAAAGGTAAAGCTTAAGTAATATCAGTTTGGTATGTATAAAATAAGAAAATAAAAGACTTGTGTAATAAATCTGCAAACTATTTTGGTTTTATGGGTTCTTAACATATTAATACAGACCTGTGACATGGAAACAACCTCGAACCATCGTAAAATTCCAGGAAGTTTGTATGCTGTGACAAATGATGTCCTCTCAATCCACATCGACTATTAAAAAACACAGAAGGGAAACTGATACTTCAAGATTTCAACTTTAATCTTTTAAGCCTTCTGAAATGTCAGAATGAAGAGAGTGTAGACAGAGAACAAATGCACAGTTCTGCATAAAAGGAGACTACAAATGAGCCGAGCACTGCAGTTTCTCAAGTAATTTCTCTGATTTCAGATTAGGCCATCTTCAGGTAGTGAGCCTCCACACAGCAGAGGAAGAAAAAAATCAGCCTTGAATCTTTTAGTATCTGTTCCTATTTTTCTCATCATACATTGAATGATGGTGACTAAATGACTTACTCAAACCCCTACCCAGATTATACAACCTTCTGCTTCCTAAAGGTACTTCTGCAATTAAAAGCAGAGGTAGCCCTATAACAAATTGCTGGCATTCTTACCTTTTCTCCCCTTCTTCTTTAAAGTTCGGAACAGGACTAGCTCTAAGTATTTTCAAATGCCATTAGTTCATTTATTCTACTGCTCCTTACTTTACTACCAGTAACCTGCCCTACATAAAAATGACATAGGCAGTACTCCTGTTTGTCAGGACTACACAAGACTGATGAGAGCAGATATCACACAGCTCTCACTGCCAAGCTGGCACCTGACAACCATGGTGCAAGGTACAAGAGAAAAATCATTTGATATTTATTTACATGACATCTTGTTTCATAATAAAAATCAGTACCAGAGAAAGCATTGAACATACTGAACTACATCATGTTTACCTGCCAGTGAAGCAGTCATGTGTCACTGTTAAATTTGCAGGAGCAGTGCTGAAGCAGAGAAATCTTGTGTTTAGCCTTTTGAACCAGACCCTAAATTTAGAGTGCCTGTAATGAGTAATCTGAGACTAAGAAAGGCTCTAGATCAAGTCAGTCACAGTCCCTGAAACTGCATTCATCACCCTGTCTATCATTTACTTACAGCAAATTCATTTTCAGGGTCCACAGATCCTTTTCTGACTGGTCTTGAGTAGTGGAAGCGGTGCACATTGTTGGACTTATAAAAACTGAAATATTTTAAAAAATAGTATTGTAAGACACAAAAGTCAGAAATCTTGTTATCACAGCGAAATATTTTGAGTGAATTGGGTTTTTAATTAAAAGCTAATTTTACAGATAAAAAAAACATGTCTCAGCTACGGTCACAAGCCAAGTTTTGCAAGCCTAGAGAGACAAATGAGTAGAGAAACCCTAAACAGGTGAGCTAAGCAAGCTTATAGTCTGGTAGTTCATAGCAACCTCTGATTTCTGATCCAAACTACCAACATGACCTCCATCAATAAAGAAAAGAAAGTGGCTTTGTACAGTTCCATCTCAAAAGACAGATATTTTGAAGCTCTTTGCCAGAATAGATTCATAGCCATCAACTAATGTCAGTAACAATAAACTGTCCAATAAAGGACACTCAAAAATACATCTCTACAACAAAGTGAAATTTTATCATCTCAGGTGATAAAAATTCTGCTCTCTTCAGTCTCTTTTGCAAGTGATGGTGCAAAGGTGTTAAAGGGTTTAGTCTGAGGTTTGCTTTGTTAAAGTGTGGAAGCACTGTAAAGCCTCTCTTGCATTAAAGATGCAGGTGCCTCAGACGAGATGGAGAAATTTTAGCTCAAGATGCCTGGTTTAGCTGATTTCACTTAGGGAAACAGTGTTACATCTTGCGCTGTCAGACAGCACTGACAGCAGTAGGCCACTCTTAAGGTGCTTGTAGTTTTTGCTGACCTTAGATTACCAGTTAACAAACACTATCTTCTAAATTTTCATCTAAGTGCTAATGATAACAGCTTTTATTGGTTATGTTTGCAACACATACAGATCAGGGAATGGTTTGAGTTGGAAGTTAAACATCATTTAGCTCTAACCTCCATGCCACAAACAGGGATGCCTTCCGCTTGCTCAGGTTGCTCAGAGCCCCATCCAAACTGTCCTTGAACTTCTCCAGGAACGGGGCAATCACAGCCCCTCTGAGCAACCTGTACTTCATCATCCTCACAGTGAAGGATTTCTTCCTTAAAAACAATCTAAATCTATCCTCTTTCATTTAAAACCACTGCCCCATGTCATTCACTACAGGTCTTGGTAAAAAGTTTCTCTCGTTGATTCTTACAACCCCTCTTTACATATTGGTGAATTTGAAGCCAAAAATAACACAACTCTGTAGTCAATCATTATCACAGTAGGCACTGCATGCAGTTTTGGCTTGAGCTGGTAGAACAGATCACCACTTGTCACATGTGCAGTCAGGACATTTACCAAGGAGCATATAGCATGTTTGACCCATTATGTTCTGGATCTGGAGTTTGGGAAAATCAGCCTGTCTATTCTCAAAATATTTGAAATAATCCATTTATTTTATACCTTTACAAAATCTTAACCATAGTGACAATGGCAAACAGAGTGTCATTCAAGATTCCCACGTATAACAGCCTTCAACCCAATGTTTCTCATACCAGCAGTCACCTCTGAGACCCCTCTTCTCCATCACTTCTCTAACAAATGGTAACTTCTGCATAAAACATGGATTTCACTTCCCTGCCCCCTAAATATATACTATTCCTTAAGCGGTAGATGAGTAGATGTTCTTTCACAAAATTCTGAGGGAATACGTAAATCATTAATCTAAGACAATAAAAGCTCTGGGATTGGCTGGCTAATGCCTGAGTTTAGCAAACAGTGGTTGTCAAATCTGGATTATAGACCAACACCAATTATCCATTTTAGACATTCACTCACTTTATAATTTGATCAGGTACTGCCTTATTTTTGAATCTAGGTTGCTCCTCCAGGACGGGCTGCACCGTAAAACATTGGATATCTGCATTTGTTAAGTTAAGGGCATGTCATCAACTATCAGTACCAAGTACCGTAGGCAAAAAAGAAAGACAGAAAAGAAAGACAGACAGACTTTTACTGCAGGGTTTTAGGGTTTTACTTGTAGAGTTTCTTGCCCAAAAAAGGAAAAGACATGCCTGTAGTAACCAGTGAATATATTAGGATTAATTGTGAGATGTGTATTTTTATTATTTACTAAGCTTGAATATCTGTGGCTGAATTTATCACTTGGAATCATTAAGTAAAATGTAAAGCGTAGCCATTCAACAAATACAACATCAACATCTCAAGTGCTGCACTGTTCAACACTTCATCTTTGAAATCTGGGCAGCTGTTTCACCTCTTATTTCCTTTTTCCTTTGAAGCATTACTTTTAAACCTGAATACTGTATTTGTAAGAAAATATATCATATTCTTACATATTTCAGTGTACTTGCAACTCATGCCCTCTGGCTAGATTCCATGGCTTTTTCCTAAGTGCATGAGTAGAGCACCTCCTGTCAGCTGGAAACAGACTCAAGCAAATACTACTTTAAGAAAGGACTGAAGTCTATGATCTCAAAAATAAAATCAACTGACGCAGTCTTGGCTCTCAAGTTTAATGTACTGTTTTACACAAAGTTCTAATACCCTCTGTTTCTGTTCCAACAGTGTGAAAACAAAGCAGGTTGCCTTTTTTCCTCCAGCAGGGTCCATCAGAGCAGACTCGAAAGGGCATGAGAAGTATTATAATGGTACCTTGAAAACTGATAAAGCAAAATTGAAACATGAAAAAGAAGTCTGGTACAATGAGGTGACTGCTCAGCCAACAATAATTTAAATCACAATGTAAAGAAAAAGATAACATTTACAAGCACCTCTAAATAAGAGGACGTTAGGACATTCTAAAAGGTGGTTAACGGTGCTTATGAGTTAATTTTCCTAGGAAAATTTCAGTGACATAGTGCAAATTTATGTTGCCAAGAAATAAAAGTGATACCCAAACCAGTCAAAAATGTTCCAGGAAGACATGAATTTAATATGAAAATGCAGCAGCTAAGAATATGAGCTAATAGACAATTTGCTCCTTAAAATTTGCCAACTCAAGCATCTATCACTATTCTGCCATTTGGGGAAAATACAGTTAAACCATATATGAAATAGAATGAATTTTCTCCACTGAAAGGGTCATCGATCACTGGAACAAGGTGCCCAGGCAAAGCTGTTAAGTCACCACCCCTAGACGTATTTAAAAGGTACATAAATATGACATTCAAGAATGTGGTTTAGTGGTGGACTATGTTTATGATCTTTTCCAACCTGTCCGAAAGAGACAGAGTCCTTGGAATTGGGAGAAAAACAGAACCAAACATCTTAGACACAAACCATAATAGACATGCAGGACCTAGAAGTAAAACTTCAAACTGAGTTGGCACATCAATAGAGCTCCCTCCTTCTTCATTCTGCAACCTCATGTGTGTTGAAGGATACACTGGCCAGAAGAGTTTTTGACATCGTCTCCAGGAGCTGAGGTGGTGTTCATCTTCACTGCACTGGGAAACTGACTCATCAGCTGAGCCTGGAAATCCTCTCTCCTCTCATACTCCTTCCCACGATAGATGAAGACTTTGTTCTGCAAGGGACAAAGAGCTGATTTCTCAGGCTGTAGGATGCTGAGGCAGAAGGTGCAGGCGTATATTCATCAATACAAATGCATCATTGAGTGTCCAGATTTCTAAATGTGTGCTACTGCTTTCTGAATATTAATGAACTGTAAAGCAGGACACCCCTTTGACCAGGTGCTGGAATGCAGCACTGACTCCACGGAGTTGAAACCTCATGCTGTTACATAGAATGAAGACAACTGGCATCACCAGTGAGGGTGCTCCTGTAGAGCAGAATGAAATCAGCATGGGACTTTTAGAAAACTACTGAAATTCCTCTTTTCTTGTCTGGCTAACAAAATGATTTGCTTTTGAATACATTCTGGGGCCAGGTTTCACAGCTTTCTAGTACTGACAATATGTTTTCTTTGCCTGCTCCTTCTCCTTGATACTCTGAAATGTTCTCATTTACAAAGCAGTCTAACCCCAAACGCGCTCATCTGAGATTCAGCTTGCTCCATTTAACTGGATACCTCTATTATTCCAAAAACAGAAGGTGTAAAATTTCCTTTGGGCTCGTATGAGCTTATATCATCTCCACTACCTGATATATGTAGTCCCCACAATCAAACAAAGAGAAATAATAGACTTAAACTCATCTGAAAATGATTCATACATGGAATTACAGGTAGCGACTCAGATTCTGACTACAGTCCTGCAAACAAGCTAAACTAAATCCCTGGCAAATACCCCCAAAGACTGACTTGCATTCATAGAGTACACATATTTTTAGAAGCATATGAAAATAGATGAAAAAGTAAGAATTTAAATAACCTTACCCTTAGAAATGTGGGGAATCCTTGGCCATAATACCCAACAGCAAAATAGTCTGGTTTAGGTCTCAGAATTTTCATTATGTTCTCATAGAACTTTGCTTGTTGAATCTGAAAGTAGAACCAACTGCAGTTATTTCTGTTTGGTTTTCCCATTTATTTTTTAACCTCTGTTGTGGTACTAGGCTATGTACTACAGCTATCAGCGACACAAGTCAAGCATAGAGAGCAATAATCAAACAGGAGGCACATGATACACGTTACACATTTAATACAGTTTAGTTATATGCAAATATAATCTACAGCTAAAAGTGTTTGGCTTCAACTAGTGACCTCAGAATTAGGCTTACAATTTACTAGCATGAAAAGTGAATGTCGAAGTCACTTTACGATTCTTTGACAAAGTAAAAGCCAGTTGTGAACAACAAGCTTACAAGCAGCTCTCCCATTTTATAGCTCAGAGGTACTAATTCCTGTGACTGAAATAATTTGAAAAGCTGTATATAAACTTACCAGGTTTTGACTCAGAAGTTCATAGTCAAAAACTTCCTTTTCATACTGCTCTGCAAGCTCTTTGCATAAAGAAATGGCTTCTTCCCACATCTGCAGTGTATCGGCATAATCAGAAAGTAAATCGAGTCCCAACAAACAAGTCTTTAATGCAGCACTCTAACTGCAGTTTTATTGATTATGCTGTCTGTAAATAGCAGCCATTTATTAACTGCACACTCAGAATGGAAGACTCAAGGCAATCATAAACTTCAGGAGAGCAGATTAATGTAAAAAATAAAAGTGTTTTATGGTTCATTATAGGAAGGAATAAGTAAACCTACTTTATTCTTACAATAAGTTAATAAAAAAAAAATCACCCAAGCTTTCAGATGCGTTGAAAAGTAAGAGTAAATCACTAGGGTGCTTAACATGCAGAACACACCCTGAGCATAGGAGCAGTGTCATGATGGGCTGATGTCTGCCTCTCTAAAACAAACATACTTCATTTCACAAGAAATTCCAAATATTATATAATTATTGCTGCCTTTACATAGGACAGCTCTTCTAGTCAGTGAAAAAATTACAAGGCTTAGACTGGAACTGCCATTTGCCCAGAGCAGCAGCTTGTTTCTTTCCCCAAAACATAAGAGGTACCTCTGAAAATTACGGTGAGAAATTAAGGAGCTACATTGGGAAGACTAGGACAGGTTTTCTCATCTACTATTGGCACTTAACCTCAAAAGTCTTTTCCAATATTAATGATTCTGTGATTCTGTAATTAATGTAAGCAGCACAAAAGTGGTTTTAAGGCAGACAAACTCCTTCTCTTGAGGATATCTCTCAAACACTGACAGTTGTTTTTTTTATTCAGAATCAAGAAGACAGAAGGGGGTTTCTGAGTGTAATTCTCTACTAATGTACTGATAGTCACACCTGTTATGACTTTTTAGGTGGTGCTATGTACGACAAGATCAGATGCTTTCAAGCTGCAAACATTTTCTGATCTATCTGTACAGAACCTAAATGCTAGACGGATCAGAAATCATTTGATTATTGAGATGCAGTCAGTGGGGACAGCTACACTGCGGTTATTTCAGATACCAACATAAAAACCTGGTAAGTTATGCCCTTACTTTGCAAGAAGCAGTAATGGATTGCCGTCTCCTTTCACACCTTTGGCTATAGCTGAACAAGACACAATAACTTACAGGCCTTACCGGGTCATGAGATTCATTATCCAGCACTGCAGAATTTTGCCCCGCTTTGTAGTCCTCTATTTCCAAAAGCTCTGCACCATTGTATTGACAGGCCATTTTATTAACAGATTTATATTATTTTTTTTTAAAGCTGGACTAAATGCAGACACTGAACACCAGAATACTACATTTGAATTTAGGGATGCAAATATTAATCCTCTCTGAAGCAAATATATCCATTTGGAAGTGTCTGGGTTTTGGGGAGATAACAACCAAATGGTTTGAAATACAGTCTGTATGAAAGATTTCTTAATTTTTATTACCACCTGACAGAAGGGCTTCTGACCAGTAGAAATACTAACTCTCTTTGTTTGTGAGTGTGGTTATTGAAATTATATATTGATGTAGACCAGATATACCCTGTGAATAAGTCTTTAACTCACAATTATTACTTGATCCATATTCAAAGAGGATTTCCTACACAAACCTCTTATAGAGACTATTCTTAAAAGGTTACTATACCAAATAACACAGCGGCAGGAGGAAGAATTCTACAGACCTACCTTTCCTTTATCAAAGTATTCTATGATTTTCTCATACAAATTCTCTTTTAAGTGTCGGTAGGTCTGTGAACACTGGAACTCTGTGGACATGACTTGGGGTGCACACTGCTCATCTGACCACTGAGAACAAAACCACATGAAAAAGTTATGAGTTTGCAGTCAGCAAACATCTCTCACATGCATCCCAGCTCGCCCAAGTTCTGTCCCCTAGGCTCCTCTAGGTGTTTGTTGAGTTTTTTAATCTTGATTTATTTTTTTTTAACCCTTTCCCCAAGAAACTGGAAAAGGTACTGGAATGGTTTTCAGCGTCTCTTCAAACAGCTGCTGTATTTCACCTGGCAGCCAGGGCAAGACGTAACACTTAAAACTCCACATTGTCTCCTGGTCTCTTCCCAACACCCCAAAAATTTTGGATAAAAGCCTGCGCAAGAAAATTGGTTCATTTTATTTCAGTAGTGTCATCTTGAGTTATTTGAGGATTTTTTTAGTATTAATATATTTGCATATAACATTATCTATGCCAATATACTCAATATACTTCTTATATATGAATGATCTAATGTATGATCAGAAAAGACAAAATCAAATTTAAGCAAAACAACAATATGAAAAATTAATTATATATGGTTCTGTATGAAAAGAAATTCCACAGGAAATCTCAAATTTTTGCTGGAGTATTTAAATTTTGCATTTTCCTTTGATAACATCAATTGCAATGAGAATAAACATCAGTTTCTGACAAAAAAATAATAATAATAACAAAAAATAATAAAATGAAAGATCAGATTTCCTCCTGTGATAGTTGGTAAAAACCTGCACTTAATGTTATCATGGGTGTGTTTGGGATGGTAAGAAACTAGCTAAATTAATACCATATGGAAGTTAAGTGGCTTCAGGATTTGCACACAATACTCTAAAAATAAAGTAAACCTAGTTTTACCAGTATTTGCTTTTAATCACTTACTGAAAATACCTTTTCAGTAAGCTGTGTTAATTTTGTATGACCTGCTGCATAGTTTTTAACTAGAAACTTGAATACCTCTATGGAAAATAACTAACGTGCAGTAGTAAATCAAGAGATGAAGATATTCACACCTTATTTATAATTTTTAAAATTGCACAAGTTTCTTTAAATACCGAGTTAAGAGACTCTAACCTTCAGGAGCCATGTATGGAGTAGCAGGGTATATGCTGCTTCAGTGTAATTCTCACAATCTAAATGAAGATCTCGCAGTTTATACAAATACCTGTTAGACAGAAGACCAAGCATTAGAGCAGGTACTGACATGAATGTAACACTGCTGAGAAAGTTCCAGAATAACTTTGTAATGGAAACTTCATGGATGTCATGCAGTCACTACCCAAAGTCTTTTCAAGGACACTTTGTGAGGAGTTAAAGCTGTCAGATTTTCTGTGTTTTCTGCATGCACAAAAGGAAGAGAAAGAGCTAACCTCCTTCAGTGAACTGCTCCACCACAAACAAGAAGAGCTATAGGGGTCCAGGTCTCAGTCAGACCTGAGTCCTTTATTTCTGGACTAAGGAGAGCTGCTGCCTTTCTCTGTAGCACTTTCTAATTGCTTGTAAACACTTCCCATGCACAATAGACTACACAAGGTGAAGGAGAAAATGGAAAATGCCCGCCGCGAGACAAAGCAAGTCCCTGTACAACTTGGGAGGCAGTAGATTTGTTCTGCTACGTGTTTCCAGTGTTGCTCTTGATGACCCAGGCCAGCCCTGCTGCTACCAGCACCACTATTGCCCATTGCATGACTCGCACATCTTTCCCAGCAGAAAGAATCCATCCCTTCTTCTTAAACACCACAGGAGTTTTGACAGGAGCTCTGACATGGTCATTTGTCAACGCAACTGCAATGTGTCTCCTTCAGCAATGCCCACAAAAGGACTGCTGTTTCTTCCTGGCCATGATAGCTCACAGCTCCAGGTTTGGCTCCGAATTGCTTTCAGTGCTCACTGAAGCTGAAATGCTGGGCTTTGTACTGCTGTGGCAGAAGTGCAGGTGGTTCAGATGTTGCAGGGCAGGAGAGGCAGGAAACAGTGAGGTTTTGAACAGCAAGATTTGCTGCAGTTCATATGCAAAACTCCTGCACAGTGTGAGAGGCCAGGTCACATCTGAAACTGTGTGCCAGTAGAGTCATAGCTCCTACAGAACAACTCATTATGAGCAGTGCTGCTGTGTATGCTGTGTGCCATATTTAAATAGTCTTGCAAACTGTGCTGCTCTACAAAACTGGAATGCTTTTTCTAACACTCAGTGTATGATACACCCACAAACACACCTCAAATCCATCCTAACTTTCTTTATTCCAAAAAAATTGACAATGGAATTTGAGTGATTTGATCAACTCAAAGTTGATTCTCCTGGTAAAAAATGCTGCTGCCATATACACACAATAGATTCCAAATGGCTGATGGCTAAGGAAATGATGGAGTAAGAACATAATGAGGCCAGGACTCAAAGAGTCATTGTGGATGGTGAACTATCGTTAATGAAGAGAAATCCAAGTACGATGAACCACACAGAATTCATAAAATATTGTTGCCTTTACTCAAACAGACCCAAGGAAACAAGTGCCATACCTGATATACATCTCTTCACGGTTAATGTCCTTGTAGAAATTCTAGGCACATAAAAAAAATTTAAAAGTTATCTCCCAATACCTTTTAATGAAATGCAAGATTAAAATATACCTTTCTGAGGTTTTGTTCTTCTTGCTAGAAATTGATTATTTATAGACTAGAAAGTTTAAACCTGGCTCTACTACTTCAATAAAGATCTTAGTTAGTTATTAGCATGTGTTACTGTACATACATAGACACATTTCACATTGCTAGTTCAGTAATGAAATCATTAATGAAAGCTTTGCTGTCGGTTACCCAAATGCTTGAACACAAACTACACACTCTGGCCATGCTTAAAGGCCAGAAAAGAAGATGGTATTTGTTGAAGTGGTGTGTAACACTGTTGATAACTAACTGTTGTGTAACAATTCAAGGAATGAATTATTTGTAATTTCAGCAATCAAAACCTTTTTTGTCACCATAACAGTTCTGCAGGTAAATGAGTTGCTAAGGTCATGCAAAATGTATGGCAATAATTGCCTCCTGAAGAGCTAGGTGAACCTAGTTTTCTTTCTAACCTTTCAAGTTGATGAAGGTTCCTCTTCAGCACAGACCAATTTTCTGGTGGAGGAACCTCCATATTGGAAATCCTCATTACAACGCAGAAATAGAAAGAAAAAAGATAGGGTGGCCTAGAATCAGATCAGAGACTCAAAGCTTCCGGGCACCTTACTGCATGTGTATCTTGCAGGTTTATTCCCCAGACTTAAAAACCATAATGGTTGAGTCACTAAAGGAGAAAGCAGACTAGTTCCTCTCACAAAACTTGACTCTGGAGGTACATGAGCAGTAAACTCCCTTTACTTACCCACAGAATACAACTGGATAAAAGTCACAAACAAAAAATTGGCGAGAAGACACTGCATTGAGATTTAAGCACATATCCATGCACTGAGCTATCAAAATATCTTGCCTCACAGTTCAGGTCACTACTGAGCATTGTCAACCACTCTTGTCCCCAGGAAGATTCACCTTCATCTTTAGTAAATGGATTCTGCACTTCTTGCTGTTTCTCACATCAGAATGACAAGAGAGAACCTACCAGTAAGTTGACAGTGCAGCTCATGCGGTTGTCCTTGCTTTCATCATTCATCACAGTCCGGTAATCCAGCAGTTTCTCCAAGAGACCTTTGACCAGGCTGACAAAACTTTCAACCACGTTAAAAATGTTGGGATACTGACGCGCACACTCTATAAGACTGAAACATAGAAATTGTTCTTACAGTGCTGTGAAAATTAGTGTCCCATTAGCTGAAAAACTGGACCTGAAAGTAATTCCACAATACACTGGGAATTCCCTTTGTAGGTTGGTAATTCAGAATCCAGATGGAATTTAAATAAAAATAATAAAGAAACATTTACTTTTCCAGTTTGAAAATGACTTCAATTTCAAGGGCACTACCAGCTCAGAACAAAGCAAGCTGCACGCAAGTCTCTGGGACACCACACTATTGCAATGAACACTGTACCTGCCCTTTCTTGGTCATTGCATGGCACGAGATGCAACAATTACTTCCTTCTCTTTGTACAGTTCAAACTAACACAAATTACAATTCTAAGTCAAAAAAGGCATTCCTTAGCAAGGTCTGACCAGAGCTATTTGCCCTTGAGAAATAAGCAAAATCAATCAACTTTCTGCAGGTTAAAAAAAGTAGTCCAATTTACTTTAACAACATGTTTCTATAAAATGCTGAGGAGTAGATATTTTATACTACTACATTGTTATTACATTTTGTTTTCACAGCCTGTTAATACATTATGAAATTATTACCAGCATCTCATTACGGATGATTGTTTGCTTCAGAGCTGCTTGTTTTCTCTACTTGGAATTCTGGTTTTGCATTACAATTATCCCTGACAAACTGCATTTAATACATACGTATGCACAAATCTAATACATATATATATAAATATATATAAAGTACTGGCTCCGATTGTTTTGGGCACCACAGTATAAGCAGGACATTGAGGTGCTGAAGTGAGTCCAGAGAAGGGCAACAAGGCTGGGGATTGGTCTGGAAAAGAGGTCCTATGAGGAGTGGCTGAGGGAACTGGGGTTACTTATTTTAGAGGAGGCTGAGAGGAGA
>VZRI01004008.1:215495-231595 GCA_013397515.1 Upupa epops | reverse complement strand
GCAAATATCAGGGTAATTAAAATGTTCCACGAGAACCAGGGCCTGTAGCTGAGAGGCTGCTGTCAGCTGCCTGTAGAAGACCTCATCAACTTCCTCATTCTGATCTGGTGGCCTGTAATAGACACTCAGGACAGTGTCACCCATGCCAGCCTGCCCCTTGATCTGCACCCACAAACTCTCAACTCTCAATTCATCCACCCCTGGACAGAACTTGATGTGCCAGATGATTGGAAGTTGGCAAATGTGACCCTCATATACAATAAGGGTCGGTAGGATGTTCCAGGTAACTATGGACTTGTTAGCCTCACCTCAGTTCCGGGCAAAGTTATGGAACAGTTAGTGCTGAGTGCTGTCATGAAACAACTGAGTGACGGCTAAGAGATTAAGCCCAGTCAACATGGGTTCAGGCGGGGTAGGTCTTGCCTGACTAACCTGATCTCATTTTATGATCAAGTAACTCGACTGGTTGATGAGAGGAAGGCTGTGGATGTGGTTTACCTGGATTTCAGTAAAGCATTTGACATGGTCTCCCATGATATACTCTCCTTGGTAAGATGGCAGCAAGGGGCTTTGACAGGAATATACTGTGCTGGGTCAGGAACTGATTGGATGGACGAGCCCAGAGAGTGGTGGTTAATGATGTCGCATCTAGTTGGCGACCTGTTACTAGTGATGTCCCCCAAGGCTCGGTGTTAGGTCCAGTCCTGTTTAACATCTTCATTGATGATATTGAAGATGGGTTGGAATCCATCATGGGCAAATTTGCGGATGATACCAAGCTTGGAGCCCGTGTCGATTTGTTGGAGGGTAGGAGGACCCTGCAGAGGGACTTGGACAGACTGGAGAGATGGGTAGACTCTAACAGGATGAGTTTTAACCAGTCCAAGTGTCGGGTTGTGCATTTTGGTTATAACAACCCCAGGCAGAACTACAGGCTGGGAATGGAGATCTTGTAGAGTACTCAGGTAGAAAGAGACTTGGGGGTACTAGTGGACAGTAAACTTAGCATGAGCAGTGTGTCCATGGCATCCTGGCCTGTATCAGGAATGGTATGGCCAGCAGGGAGAGGGAAGTTATCCAGACATAGCCATCCGTGACCACATTCCAGTCATGTGAGCTGTCCCACCAGGTCTCTCTAATTGCCATTATACCAGATCATAATCACCTGACTGGACACAGATTTCTAACTCTTCGTGTTTATTCCCCATGCTGCATGCATTGGTGTACAGTCTCTTTAAGGAGCGAGCTGAGAGCTCCAATTTCACTGTAGGGCAGCAAGAGGCCCCCCTGATTTTCATTAAGACCAGAGCTCTGTCCCAGTTGTATGCACCCTCAACTTTGAACAACCCCCCCCACCCCAATCTAGTTTAAAGTACTCTGAATATGACAGTTCCTACCCCAGAGCCCTTTTTCCCCTGTGGGATAAACTTCTCCAGTGTGCAGTATTGTTTTTTTCCATTCATTTGGTCTGGATAACCTGCTGGTTAACCTCTGGATAACCAGTTTAACTTGATAATCCAGGGGGAAAAAATCCTTGCTTATATTTTACTCATCTCATTGGGGAATTGAGTCAGGTGATAGTGAAATGGCAGAGCCTACAAAGATAAATGGCTGAGTTGGGGGGATGTTATCTTGCCTGTGAATGCTTGCTAAAGAGAGCAGATAAATGGAGCCAGAGAGGAATGAATGCACTCGTCATGTGCACGTGTGGTTTTAGAGAAGGGAGGAGTGAGATGACAAAGGTTGCTGTTATTCTGCCGCACCAGTGTTTTTAAAGCTTTTTACTTTCTGCTAACTTCTGGATGGAACGTGCTTTAGCAGTTGGTCACTGTCTTGAAATTCACCAGCTTCTTGGAGGTTTTTTTTGGCTATTTTTCCTACTCTTCTTCTTCTATGTAATTGTGTGAAATGTGACAAAGGGAACATAGTGAGTTCACAGTTGTTGATTTCTGTCAAAACTTTAAATTCTGGAAGTGCTTGCAGGATGAAAGGAGTATGGCCTTGACATGCTCCATTGAAACACAGCCTCTGAAGCACAGCTACTAGACATTAAGCAACATGTGCTTAGGAAGCTGAAATTAAATCTTTCCTTCCCTCACATTCCGTGTCGCTTCAGCAAGGTGTAGAGTCAACTGACTTGGAAGGATTTTTCTCTGTGCTTTTGTTATCTTCATAATACCTGAAGATCACGCTTTCTTAATTTAACTGTGTAAAGGTTAGGTGGACACAATTGACTAAGAAAACTTAAGCCTAAATAATGAAGTCTCGTATCTGAAGTATGCAATATTTCCCTGTAAACACAGGAAACTTATACTAACAAAATGCACAAGCAAGTATCAATACTGTAAGTCAGAAAACAAGTATTTCACAGTCTTACGTTTTTTTGCTTAAAGGCTGAGCTGTTTCTCCTGTCTTTCTTAGTAGTGTGGATAGTATTATGTGCCTTGATGTTTCTCAAATCCTTGTCAGATGCTTTAAATAAGAAAATACTTGTAAGCCTGGTCAGCTCTGGAAGACCTGGAGTTGTGAAGTGTCTGGTTTTAAAAACTTCGTTTAAGAGCTTGTCTTTATGGAAAACGCCATGGAAGTTTACAAATTGTAGATGAAGAGTTGGCATATAGAATGTCCTTAAATGTCCCTAAATGTAATACATACTGTGCTTTGAATGTAACATCAAATCTGGGGCTGTTTTGGTGAGCCAGCAGTATACTAGTATGAATAAGCCTGGGCGCTCCAGTGCATGTTGTTACAGTTTCAACTGAAATCTAATACAGATTTAGAAATTAAACCTATTGCTTGCAAGCCATTAATGAAAGCCATTCTAGTTTGCTCATGCTAGACAGTAGTTTTTTCTCTTCCACGTATCTTTTTGTATTTTCTTTTGTCTGTGATGCTTTTAACAATTGTGGAGGCACTTTGTAGTAAGATCGTGGAAGGATTCAAAAAGATAAAAGTTTACACATGTTAATTGTATTTTTCTTTCACTGCAGTTGTCCACTACGAAGGAAGGAAGGAAGAAAAGTAAGCTTATACTTCAGACGGGTTTTTGAATATCTTTTTAAAACAGTGGTGTTCCAGAAGATGATAAAGAAATGATAGCAGCTCCAGAAATACCAACTGATTTTACTCTCCTTCAGTAAGTGTTCTAAGAATTTGTAGCTTCATTTTGAAATGCACTTTTTCCTTGGTGTCAGTACATATGATTGGTTGTCTCTTGATAACAAAGAAACAGTGAGAGAATAGAGCTCCAGATTTATTCCTGTTGAGATGTTGATAAATAGTTTGAATTCTTTCTTGAGGATTCAGCAGTAATTAAAATATGTATTTTAGGGATGGTGCTTAATTAAGTTTTAGAAGTTTACAGTAGGAAGCCATAGTGACAGGTGTGCTTTTGCTCATGTGATAGACTTCTCAGGCTTTTGTCTTCCAAAATGAAATGTTTTAAGAAATTTTGACTAGGAATACAAAAAGAAAAGGCTTCCTTCATTAAAGCCTCTTCTATAAAGATTGAGATATTTGCGCTTAATTACTGAGGGAGGTAATCTAATATTTAAAATAGCTAATGCCAAATGCTTTGGTTAAAAGCAGAATCTTGGCTTCCTTCAGGCATCAGTTACTTGGTGTTTTGGTTCCCTGGTCTTCCTACAATTTTGAAGAAGCAGACATTTGAATGGCCAAGATTTAAAATCGGGTCTAGATTACATTTTGAACAGAGAGTTGATTACTTAGCTAATCAGAAGAATCTGGTTCCTTGCCTTTTAACTGTCAAGACATTAGCATGAATCTATATCAGCACTCTGAAGTTAAATTGGTATAAAATCTAAAATGTTGAACTCCAAAGATGGAGTTCTGTGTCATTGAGGTTGGTTGTGTGTGTTTTCCCTTTAAGGAGAAATAAAGGCTATTTGGAAGATAGTTTATTTTGAAATACTGTTTTTACAGCTGTTTGGATTTTTACTTGGTACAAGTGAAATGTTTGGAATTTGTGTTCTGGCTTTCCCTGTGAAAACAGGACACCTACAAAGTTTTGAAGAACAAATATTTCTTGTCTTTTTCTTCTCACCTCACCTCAAATTGAATACTTTTTCAGTTCTTTGTGACAAGGCATAGTCAGCAAACTAACAAAAAGCAAAAGACATACTAAAAGGCTGCAAGGTCCCCTCACTTGAAAAAGTGAGGGCACTTAAGTTTCAGGATTGTTTTAGAACCTTATAAATAAATACATAGGAAGCTAGAATTCATTGTTCTGCTCGTACATGTTAAGATTTAGTAGCATCATTTAAGTTGCAAATGTAGAAGTAGAGGATACAGAAAGTGAGCATTTCGTACAAATAACTCAGGTGATTCCAATCAAAGGGTTTGTGTATCAGTGTAACATACTTTAATGATACAGAAATTAAACAAATTAGAAAGCTCATCTGTTGTTGAACAACTTTTTACCAGGTAAATCTGAACAGCCTGCTGCTGTTCCTTGCCTATCTCCACATGTTTTAACCTTATGGCTTTCTTCACAACTGGATTGTTTGGAGGAGACATGGTAGAGTATGGGGGTAAGCCCTCATCTGTTCTTCCACAGCAGGTTTAAACAGAAGAGAAAGTCAGTGTCACTATTAGAGCTCACTTACTGGACTGAGGGCACAGTGTGACTTGATGGTGTATGTTTGTGTTTTTCTGATGAGACGTTTAAACGATTTGTCTTTTTAATCCTTTTAATCCTTGCAGGGAGTCTGAAACGCACTTCTCTTCTGATACAGACTTTGAGGATATTGAAGGAAAAAACCAAAAACAAGGCAAAGGAAAGGTATGCTCTGTTTATAGGGATATTGAAACATGTCTGCTGTCATGAATTTTGTACTTGTTTTGAAACAGAATGAGCTAGTAATGTTTTCTGAAAACACAAGGCTTTTGTGAAGCCTTGTGAATATTTGTATTTACATTGAGATGCTTCATCTTGAGGGAGGTAGGGGGAGAAAATGATGAGTGTTGATTTGGTTAGTAATTTCACATGTGTTCCATTGTATACTCATTGTTGCTTGCACAGTCTTGTTTGGTTGCTGCCATTAATTATGGTGCTCTCTTAATTTGAATAGTGAACAGAAACCAATAACTCGGCTTCACTGACAGGAGGTTGCATTATGTGAGTGGAGAGGTCTAACTCCAGTTAAAGCCCTTCTCTAGCCTCTTTGAACCGGTGTCCTGGGTTGACACCCACAACATGAGGCTGCTTCTGGCCTGGGCTGTGTCTGTTTTGATGGGTACCCGGTGTACATCAGTGTGCAATAATACAGAGCACCCAGTTATATTAGTGAGTGCTGATAAATAGTTTTATACAACAGTCATTTAATTTATGGCTACATTTTTTTCTATAGTGTTTCTGTATGGCATCTTTGATTTGAGGAATCAATATGAAGACACTATTGGGTTTTCCTAACCCCCACTTGACAGTGTGTGTCAAACACACTAACGTGTTAGAATTCTTGTTGGTCTTTGTATCACTCAGCATCAGCTGCTGTTGTCAACTTTGGATTTTATATCTGTTTCCTGAAAAGAAAAGGTCATGTGTATAGCTATCATGGTATTGAATAGCAATTTGTATGTTTTGCTTCTTTCAACGAATATGGAAGACCTAATTAAAACTTCTTGTGCACCTATCTGATTGCAGACGTGTAAAAAAGGAAAAAAAGGACCAGCAGAGAAGGGGAAAAGCGGAAACGGAGGAGGGAAACCTGGTGGTCCAAATCGGATGAATGGACATCACCAACAGAATGGTGTGGAAAACATGATGCTGTTTGAGGTAGTTAAAATGGGCAAGAGTGCCATGCAGGTAAGACTTGGCATATCTCTGACTTTGGAGGAATGTAAAACTTAAATACAAGAACATACTCCTGTACATATGACTTAATAAAATGGATCCTAAACTAGGTGTGTTTTTCCCTTCCATTTATAATGTTTAGTTCTAGATTAGCGGTTTCCTTTTTTTTGAAAGGGAGACTTTTGAATTGGAACAAGCCGATTTACCATTTTTGTATATCAGACATGAAACATCAGACATGAATAATCATGTGCGTAATAAAGAAATCAAAACTAATTCAAAGTGAATTTTCAACATTCTGAAGGAAGAAAGGTTATAAAGGACATTCTATAAATGTAGTTAAGCAAAAGTGTGCTTTATACCTGTAGCAGTCATAGAATTTAACAAGAATTCTGTAGTGCGTCCATCATTCTGGAGCTTGGATTGAAAAGATTTCTCTAACTCAAAATCACTAGCTACACTTTAAAGGATTGTATTTATTTTTCCCTTAAGTTGATTTGACTATTGCATACTGCAACCATCTAATAGAGTGGAATTTGGGTCATAAATTTGAACCTGTTTGAAGTCTGCATTACAGGTTTTGTCCACTGCAATTACAAACGGAACTTAAGTCAGCGTATTGGGAAATACAGCCTTTGTCATTTTTTTTTTATAATCCAGTCAAGTGAGTCACGGCATTTGCTTGGCTGTGTGAGTGTTGCAGTGGTGAGAGGGTTCAAGTATGAACCTGTCAGCTGTGAAGCCTTCCTGCTGACTCACTCATGTGACTCCCCAGCTGCTTCCAAGACAGGTGATCTTACGGGATTGAAAATGTGGAGTTTACAGCTTCTGTGATTATCATTTGGGAAACTGGGTCTGTGTGCAGTCATCTCAAGATCTGCAGGCTCCTGCTGAAGCTGGGAACCCTGAATTCCTCATCAGAAGTTTTAGTTTAGACCTTTTGAAATGAGACTACTTTGATGTACCTGCATGGAGAAATTCTGATGCTTCCATCATTTGTTTTGTTCTGCAGTGTTTTAAATGTGTGAAAAGCCTATATCTGGCTTACTGCTTACAGTTGTATCTGCAGGGAGTAAAACTCTTTAATACACTGTCAAAGTCTTCTGAATTTCAAGAGCAAAATGGACCTCTGCTGGGCAGTGCATCTTACTCAATATTGCTTGTGAAACTTAGGGAAACATTAACTTCAGAGTAGTTCTGAAGTCAAATCTACTTAATCCTTTTCTGTGACCTGTAACACTTTTTTGTCTAACAAGATTTTGAACGTTTTTCTTTCAAGTTTTGTTCCCTACCTTCGGAATTAGTGTCTGTTTTCTGACAGAAAAAGATGGCTTATCCATGGAGATACAGCTGTTATGCTGGAGGTTTTTTAATAAATTCTGTAAATAAGGCTGCCTAACTGAAACACCTGTCCCACTCTTAGCATCATCCTGTTCTTGTGCAGTGACTTTCTTTATAGGTATAAGTTAAGATGTTCCTAATTTATTTCCCCACTGCCTTGGTTTGTTCTTGCAGCATTATTGCTTGAAAGAGTAAGCACTGAGGAGTACAGACAGGAAAGGAAGGCTTGGAGAATGCTGCCTAGTACAATTTTCTGTACTACTCGATTTTCTCTTTTCATACCCTGGCCCTAAAATCTAAGGCTACCAACATACTAAAATAAATTGGGAACTTGATACTAATATGAGTCTGTCATGCCTGTAGTTAATGAATGGTATGATCAGATGTTTTCATGACTTCTACAGGAGATAGTTTGAACTGCAGACATGGTTGGTTTAAACATAATTGCATGTAAAGTCTGCTTTTTCAAAACTATTATCACAAGTTTGCTGTTAATTTGTTTCTCTTCAATGTGTTTTAGTATAAATGCCCTTATTCTTTCTTGCATTAGTGAGTATGATGTAATTAATGAATGTCATTTTTGTCCTGTTATGGCTAATGTCTGTGGAGCACAATTTGTCAAAGGGCAGCATTCTCAAAGAGTGTAGGGAATTGTAGCTGATAGAACTAAACAGCTAACTTAATATTTTCCAAAAAGAAAAATCCAACAACACCCTTCTTGAAAATATACCAATTATTTTTTCATTCTTTAGAAAAAAAATTACCCTAGGACTATGTGGTGTTCCTGTATGTCATTTAGATGCTAGCTTTGCACTTGTATATGTTCATAGAACAAGTTCTTGAAAACGGTTACTATGGCTGTAAAAGGTCATTCAGAGATTTTGTTGATTATTCAAAACCTTATAGAGTTCAAGTTGATACAAAAAGAACAAGACATACTTACTGGAAAGCAGTTAAGTAGCACTATCTTCAATTTAAAAACACTAAACAGTGCCTTTATATTTGTTTCTTTTCAGTCTGTAGTGGATGACTGGATAGAGTCATACAAACATGACAGAGATATAGCGCTTCTTGATCTCATTAACTTCTTTATTCAGTGTTCAGGCTGCAAAGGTAAGATACTGAAATGTTTACCCATCCATTTAAGTAATAAGTCTTGTCATTTGCTTTTATATTGTATGTGTTGTAGGACTACTCCATTCCTGCAGCTCCTTGACATAATTGGCTTCTTGTAGTTAAAGTAGTATTTCTGAAAGTGGGAGCATACTGTAGTTAAAAGTATTCTGAGCCTTTCATGTGCAACCAGAGGGAATGCTGTACTGCTTCTTAGCAGCAGGGAAAGGTGAGGTGTTATAATTTCAGACAACTGTATCTCTTCTAACAGATAATTCAGATTGTTCAGTCTTGAAATTCTAATTGCCTTTATCTACCTGTTCTCATGGACCATGTGATTATTTCATAGTATTTGTGGATATGCTTGATTTATAAGAGATTATAGACAGCTTTATGGTAGCTTGTCTCTACTGTAAGATTGTATTGCTCTATTTTCTTCTTTATTTTCTGGTTTTGTTTGCTCATTTCCACACCCTCCATTCTTCTCCCCCTCACCTCCCACTGAAGAAGACAAGGTAAGGTAGCTTCCCATGTGCTTGATAGAGATGAATTTAATTTGTTTTCCTCACATATTTTTCTGTCCTGGTAAACTTACAGTGTGTATAAATCTGAAATCAAAGAGCACTGCTCAGAGGATATCCATGCTTCTAAGAGCATTGACCTTCTGATTATTGTGAGATTATTGTGAGAGATAAAATTGCATAATCTTCTAATGCTTGCTGAAATGATCCTTGTCAGGAATTTTGCAGTATAGTTGCAGTAAACTTCAGGAGATCTGTTTGCTTTTATATCACTCTTCACATTCGAACAATTGGAGGCTAAGACATAAAGAAATGGCACGGTGTTTATTGCAATGTGGAAGATTAGTAGCAGTAGAAGAGTATAAAATTGCCGTATACCAGTCATGTACCATTTAGAGTCCTGAAAGGTCACTTCAGATTTAATGCAGTCCCTCAACTGATGGAGAGTTCTGGCACAAATGTCTTTGACCTCTGAATACAAGTGAATATATAGATGCACACAGATGAGGGGAAAAAAGGTAATAATAAACCCCTGTATAGCTATGAAGAAGTCTTGGTGCCAAGTGCTTGATGAACACTGATGCTAAAATAAAATACGTAACTAAAATGTGTTTAACACATGCAATAGGTAGGTTAGCTGAAAATGGATCATTTTTTTATGTCGTGGCACTCACCTGCCAGCTACATCTTTTATATTCAAAGTGCTAATAATTAAATATCTACATTGCAGGGGTTGTTACAGCAGAGATGTTCCGGCACATGCAGAATTCTGAAATAATCCGAAAAATGACAGAAGAATTTGATGAGGTAATTTAATGCAGTGGTGATGATACTGTCAGTGTTAATTTATGTTATCTATGTGTTACTGAATCCCATTGCTACGTGTTTCTTTCAAGGGTAAGGTGACCTGCTGAAGTGGTGGGACCTTTAGGAGTTGAAACTCTTGAACTCCCTTGTTTCACTAACTTTCAAGACTAAGTAATAGAGCTCTGCATGTACATAACTTGTTTTATTAATGGTTTAAAAAGTCATATGTGACTTGTGAGGTTTTTACGTAGTGGAAACTTCTGCTACTGTGACTGTGTGAAGTGCTCTATTTATTTTCTCGCCTTTCTTAACCTATAGATTGTGGGGATTTGAATTTGGTTAGTCTGTAGTTGAAGTCTTGTGCTTTGCCTTTCATTGGGATTATAACTTTGTTTAAACAGTCACTTCCTGTTCCACTGGGTGTTGGGATAAAGGAGATGCCTTGGGTTTTTTTGAGTGTGTTTGTGGGTTTATTTTGGAATGGCATTCTTATCAGTCTGTAATTTGCCATTCCACTCCCCACTAAAATCTAGAAACCATGCATCAGTTACTTAAGTAGAGGGGAGAATGTAATACGGTTTTGTTTTAAAGGTTTGTAGTATTCTGTAGAAATACCCCAGTGTGTGTAAAATTGCTACAAGGTAATATTGTATTAGATTTATAAAGCTTCATCTGTGACTTCTTTTAGCCATTGTGTTATGGTTACTCTTTTTTTGTAACAGAATTCTAATGAATGATTCTCAAGTCCGTTTTCATGGATACTTGCTTAATTTTCAACCTTTTTAATGTTTAGCATCCTAAAGGAGCTGATACACAAGCCTGAGGTGCAAAGTAAACATATAGTTGTGGAACCACACTGTTCTGATGTTATGACATTGGAGGTTATGACTTCAGAGTTGCAGCCATCTGTTGGTAGTATTTGTTTAATACAATAGCTTTTAAGATGTTCCAGAGAGTTTCCTATTTTCTCCTCTCTCCTCTGTCTTTTTAAAATAGGATAGCGGAGATTATCCATTAACTATGGCCGGTCCCCAGTGGAAGAAGTTTAAATCCAGTTTTTGCGAGTTCATTGGAGTACTCGTCCGACAATGTCAATACAGCATCATATATGATGAATATATGATGGATACTGTCATTTCACTACTCACAGGGCTGTCAGACTCACAAGTCAGAGCGTTTCGGCACACTAGCACACTGGCAGGTCAGTGATTTGTGTTTATCTGCTTTTGCTTCCGTTTGCATGGGAAAGAATTCTTTTGGTTGAACTTGTCTGTTACTTGACATTCACCTTGTGTTTCATGTGCGCTATATTTTGCCTATACACTTGGTTTTGGGGCAGCTTTATCATCATGTCTGTATTGTTTTTTCTTTTTTTTTAAAGCGTTCTTCACTAGCTGTCTAGTAATCTTTAAGTCTAGTAGGAAAAATAAAGGAAACTTTCCAGTTAAATCTACAATTAATAAGCTTTCTAATGTGTTTTTTCCTTTCAAAACTGAGAAATCCCTTGTGTGAGTCAAGTGTGAACTGGTTTAAATGAACACATCATTATATGGGCACAGGATAAGCTGCTTGGATAAGGAGGTCCTAAATCTGTGTTGGTTAATGAAGGAGAGTGTCAGATGGCAGTGAAGCAGTCCCCTTCTGTAAAGGTTTTGTAGCAATAGGTGAATATAGACTGTACATGAGGCTGAGTTTTTGACATACTAGAAATAGCATTCATTAGCTTCACTGGAACTGGTCAGTTTACAGCTAACTTCAGTTGTAGCTGATTGGTTTATTTCATAGAGTCCCAGACCACAAGGCTATAAGACCAGCTACATGGCTATAGTGACATAGAGGCTTTGCAGGAGCCCCAAAAGAGAGGTGAAGCCTGTGGAAAGATGTTCCTGTCCATACAGAGATGATGGATGGTCTGCAATCTCGACCTCTATAAGTCTGCAAATGGATCAAGGGAATGAGTCCTATTCCATAAAAATGGATGGCAAGACAGAGCTGCTCGTGCAGCCTGGAACCACTGGACAACAGATGCAGAGACGGTTCTTGAGCAGAAGACCTACCTGCTCTGAGCCTGTGATTCCACCAAAAAGAGCCTGTGGAGCACAGTGCAGATGAAAACAGGCACTCAAGTCCCGAGATAGGGTACCTGCAGTGAGAGGCAGGGCCCTAGACTTTCAAGAGTCATGAGGACATTGAGACCTTTGAAAGCTCTAAGACAAACATGCTCTAGACAACACAAAACACACACTCAGGCTGGAACTGCCCTGCCTGCACTAGGCTCATGCCTCTGCCCAGCCTAGAGAACTGTTCACAAAAAGCCCTCGCCCTGATGCTGACTTTAAAAACCTTCTCCACATCATCCCCTGCTCCTGCCAGAACCCCTCTCCTTACCATCAGTGCCCATCCCTGAACTCAGCTTGAGGGTGCACATGGCTAATTCCATTCTCAGGAGAGACTTTACAGCTATGAAGGTTGTTGCTGCAGGCACTGGGTTCTGTGTTGTCTCCTGCAATGAGAAGAACATGAGTAAGCATCGCATGATAAGATACTGACCTGTGATGGCATATCTCTCTCCCTAGAGATACCATAGCCTTTACCACAGCTGCTCCATCCAGTCTGACATCATGGTCACCGTTTCTTCTGGTGCCTAAGATACTGAGACACACCTGATTGAAAGTGTCGCTTGTGAGAAACAGCTGTCTCCAAGCATCATCTTGTTCTGTTGGTTTTGTCTAACGACCTGTGTGTTTTCATACAAAATGTTTGTATTCTTGAAGATGGTGTTTTATATGAGATAGAGACAGCCATCAGACTTCTTGTTATCCATATTTAGTGTTATTGGCAGTTCTATTAACTTCTGTGATTAGCTCAGACCTGTTCTTCTAATAGTCAGTCTCTGAGATAATAGTGTGTGCTGGTATTTCAGTCTGTCTGCAAGGCTTCGATGCTTTATGCAGCAAATTGATGCAGGTGAGACTTGCTTAATGAAGTTTTGCGTGTGCTCTGCCAGGGCAGGCCCTTCAATGCCTTGGTGCTCAGGTTCCTCAGAAAAGCAAATACACTATGACTGCCTTCTGGTGTTTGGAATACACAGGTTTGCATCTTTTACTAAGAGCTGATTCTGAAAGGAGAGAGTGCAGAAATCCCACCTGTGTGGATTTTACAATTAGCTCAGTTCTGTTACTCTGCTCCTGCAAATAAAGGAACACTTTACAGAAAGCTACCCTTTCTAAGATTAAATGGAGGGAAAAACAATATGGTGGGTGGTGTTGGTTGTCCAAGACCCTTAAACTTCTTGTGTGTTTGAGGTTGAATGATTTGGTATCATCAGTCTAATGCTTGATTCTACTGATGGTAACCTTTTTAGTATTTCCTCTATGGTGATTGTAAACCTTACAATTTAAATTAAAACTTTTGGAGAAAGCCTGTCCTGTGTCTCAGTTAAACAGTGATGCTTAGAATGTTGAGAAATGGACGGAAATAGCAATGTCCATGTTTCATCCGTTGTTAAGGAATGATGATACACTATGTATCTTTGTATCTGTTTTCATAAATACAGCAGGGATTAACACAAGGAGTTTACAGGACGAGGTTGTCAAGATTTTTATTTAGCATTTTTCTTAGGTCAGGTAACCTTCTAAATAATACTTATTCTTCTCACTTTTCTGTAGCCATGAAGCTGATGACTGCTTTAGTGAACGTGGCATTAAACCTCAGTATTAACATGGACAACACGCAACGGCAGTATGAAGCAGAGCGCAACAAAATAATTGGGAAACGAGCTAATGATAGGCTGGAGCTTCTGCTGCAGAAAAGAAAGGAGGTTAGTGCAACTGTCTGGTGTTGGAGTGGATGGGATGAGGGTTGATTAATAAAAATGAATTCATCTAGTTCTGTAGTTTGCTTTTTATAAAGGTAGCTCTTAGTCCCTCTGTTTTGTTCTTTTAAGGTGTTTGTATTAAACATTTGAAAGACTGTAAAAGGGCCTTTGAATGTGTGCTTTCCTGTAAAGAGCTAAATGTATGCTTTTAAAAAAATGGGATGGTACTATGTTAGTTAAGTTAGTGAGAGAGGTTGCAATCAAGAATAGATATTTGCATCTGTTGGTTAGTTTCCTAAAGCAGCCTCAAAGACATAACAAAAAATAACTGTATGCTGGCTTTTGGCTTCTAGGGAAGAGTCCCGTGACCTTAAGGCAAAATGCTGCTTTTATGGTATGAACACCCATCTCAACAGAAAGCATGGTGGAAGGCTTAAAATAAGGTGTTTTCTTCTGCAGAAAACACTATCAAAGTTGAAAGTGCAATCTACTTGTTTTTCTTTCTGTGTAAAATGGACTTGCTGATGCACTGCTGACAGTGCTGTCTTGTTGAAAGCCCTCATTCAGTCAGGTTGAAGTTTTGATTTTTGGGGAAACCCATTATTTTGGCTCAGTCAGGGAGTTTTGTTTGGATTGTTTGGATTTGTTGGGTTTTTTTTCAGACTTTAGAAACAATGTTTTCATGATCATTGGGGAAACATCTTTGCTCTTCAGCTTTTCTGCTATTAACTTTTTTATGTAACAGTTTAACTGAACTTTATTGTTTGTTCATCTCCCAAACATCTTGAAATTGATCCCTTAAAGACCCAAATGCAGCTGGTTATGTGTGCAGGACCAGTCCTGTTACAAGTAATTGCACAGATGCAGAGATGTGGGTGATTAGAATAGTTGAGATTGGGAAGTCTTGCTTCTCTCATCTATTACTGGCTTTTAGGGTTTCTTACCAGCTTTCTCACTTTAATTTCCTGTTTTTCTTGTACTGAATTCAAGGAAACTCCCAAGAAATGCCTGATGGTTTGAATTTACATTTTTTTTTATTTATAACTCAGCATTATGTAGAACTAAAATTCACTTTCTTCATTGAACCTTTTAGATGCCTTTTGTTTTTAGTATTTTCACCAGTGCTTTTCTGCTCACAATTTTGTTGTTTCCGTATCTTTTAAATTACTGTCTTGCCCTTTCAAAGTAAAATGTGATTTTCTGAGTTTTAAAACACTGTCTATCGCTTCTTAACTCATTTATGCGTCTTACTCTACAGTCTGTTCTGAGACTGGATTTGTCTCCTCCCTTCTTCTGCAGCTCTGTATTGCTCAATTTTTCACTGCATTTTTTTCTCTTGGTATTTTGAAAGGATATTTAAAATAAAGGATTTGCTGATCTGTAGCCATTTGCAAAGATCTTCATCCATATCTTGTTGCATTACGTATTCTTACAGCATGAAGAAAAGACTCCTTGTAATGTGCTTCAGGTGATGTAGGGGGTGTTCTAATGTGTCTGTAAGAACAGTGAACATTTCTAGTTCATAGGAAAAAACTAATTTTCGTATAAATGACTTGTAAAGGAGCTCACAGGAAACACAAGATGTGTCTGTCTTAGAGTTGAAACAGTTTTCTTGTGGTCAGAATTATTAAAGTTTGTATGCTGTGATAAAGTCCCTGAAATAATAGCAGGTTGTACTGTGAAAGAAATTGGTGACTATTTCAGGAACAGATTTAGTGGCCACACTTGGAATTATTAATCCAGTTTGTCCAACATCAACACAGTCTGACCTGATTGTGAAAGTGTCGCTCACTGTATGTATATACTCTGTTATTTTCTCCTTCAGCTCCAGGAAAATCAGGATGAAATAGAGAACATGATGAATGCAATATTTAAGGGTGTTTTTGTGCACAGATACCGGTAAGTTTCTCTTAGTAAGTAATTTGTGGCATGATTAATTTTTATTTTGGAAGCTGGTGATAAGGTATGTTTCCTATTACTCATCGGTGTGATCCTCTTGCCCCACCTCTTTACACAGAGATGCAATTGCTGAAATAAGAGCTATCTGTATTGAAGAGATTGGAATATGGATGAAGATGTACAGCGATGCCTTTCTCAATGACAGCTACTTAAAATATGTAGGGTGGACTATGCATGATAAGGTAAGGTGTGCAGAGAAAAAGGATCAGTTGGGAAACATAACTACATGTCTTTAATTGTTGATCTTGCCAGAGTAGGTTCTGATCTCTTCCATGTTTTCATCAGTCACCACTTTTTCCTTGTCATTCAGGAGCACTGGCCTTTCAACATCTGTACATGAAATAGACTTATATCTTGTGAAAGGTTAGATAGAGTGTACATATATTTGTAAGGTTTTTTGAGCAAAAGGGGGTTTTTTTGTGTGGCAGGGAAAATGATAATCTTCAAAAAGGGTAAGAAGGAGGACCCAGGTAACTATAGACCAGTCAGCCTCACTCACCTCTATCCCAGGAAAAATGATGGAACAATTGGTGCTGGATGCTGTCTCTAGGCACATTAGGGACAAGAGGGTCATTAGGGACAGTCAGTGTGGCTTCACCAAGGGGAAATTGTACTTGACCAACCTGATAGCATTTTATGAGGACATAACCAGGTAGATAGATGATGGCAGAGCAGTGGATGTGGTCTGTCTTGACTTCAGGAAGGCATTTTGACACAGTCTCACATAGCA
>VZRI01004008.1:185477-215163 GCA_013397515.1 Upupa epops | reverse complement strand
GAAAGGGACCTGGGGGTCCTAGTGGACAGCAGGATGACTATGAGCCAGCAATGTGCTCTTGTGTCC
Source organism: Upupa epops (assembly GCA_013397515.1). Taxonomy (NCBI): domain Eukaryota; kingdom Metazoa; phylum Chordata; class Aves; order Bucerotiformes; family Upupidae; genus Upupa; species Upupa epops. Next base: position 215,097 of record VZRI01004008.1, on the reverse strand, counting down.
AAGAGGACCAACAACATCCTGGGGGGAGGGGATCAGAATGGGGGTGGTCAGCAGATGAAGGGATGTTCTTCTCCCCCTGTATTTGCACTGGTGAGCCTGCATCTGGAGTATTGTGTCCAGTTCTGGGCTCCTCAGTTCAAGAAGGACACAGAGGTGGTGGAGGGTGTTCAGCACAGAGCAGCAAAGATGGTGTAGTAGAACACGTCTCTTAGGAAGAAAGGCTGTGGGAGCTGGGTCCATTGAGCTTGGAGAAGAGGAGGCTGAGGAGTCCTCATGAATGTCTCTAAATATGTGAGGGGTGGGTGTCAGGAGGATGGAGCCAGGCTCTTCTCCAGGTCATCTGGTGATAGGACAAGGAGAAAAGGGTGCAAGCTGGAACATAGGAGGTTCCATATAAATATCAGAAGGATGTTCTGTACAGTGAGGGTAATGGAGCATTGGAACAGTCTGCCAAGGGGGGTTGTGGAATCTCCTTCTCTGCAGGTGTTCAAGATCCGCCTGCATGTGTTCCTGTGTGACTTGGTATAGGTGATCCTGCTGTGGCAGGGGGATTGGACTAGATTGTCTTTTGAGGTCCCTTCCTTTCCCTAATGATTCTATGATGCTGTGATTTGTAACAAAATGGCCTTTTCCTATTTTCCTAAAAGCAGAGTTCTGTTTTACTATTGAAAATGGATGCGTTTCGCCTGGAATAATCCAGCTATATTGCCTAACAATATCCGTTTTGCCAAGTTAAGGAAACCTTTTAGCATTCTCAGCTAGCTATAAAAAGAATGAGAAAAGACCACTTTTGTGTTGCTGAGTATCTCAAGCTGTTACCCACCAGCTTTGAGCTAGAGATTATTCTCTGCTCAGAGTGACCAACAGATCACAGTTTACACGATTTGTTGTTGAGTCAGCACATTGTCTCAGGTCTCACTTTGGAGATGTTAGGTTGTCAAATTTGAAGTGAAGTAGTGAGGGGAGTCAGTCATGCTGTGCGGTCCATGGGTTTGGTATCAAAACACAGTAACCTCTGGCAGTGGGGTGATAAACTGAAGTTGGCTGGCATGTATTTCTGTAAGGTATTTCTGCATACGCATGTTAAAATGTATTCTCTGCCAAAATAGTTCTTGCTCTTCATGAGGCGTGTTTGTATCTGCTTGTTAATGGTGTAGATGTTGTTAGTTTTAAGTGAAATGATAGACATAAAATTCAGTTTAGAATTATCGTCACCATTTAGACTTTAAAAGGGTGAAATGTGTACTTTCACTTATCGAGCTGCTTACTTGGAGGGGAGTGGGTTTACTTGTTTCTTTCATTGGCTTGTTAAAGTAAGAACATAGTCGTGTATCATCAATATGATTATTTATAGCTTATCTTGAGAATGTTTTATTTTGAATTAAGGGAGATTGCAAAAGAAAATGTTCATGTTTGATTTGAGGATCACATCTGTATCCTGTACTTGACTTTTAATTCAGTTCTTAATTTTATTCTAGCAAGGGGAAGTAAGGCTCAAATGCCTAACTGCTTTGCAAGGGCTCTACTATAATAAAGAGCTTAATTCCAAATTGGAGCTCTTCACCAGTCGGTTCAAGGTTAGTGTAACTTCACATTTGTAAGTATGTACGAGTTATTTTACAGTTATATTATGCTTCTTTCGTCTTTGTAAATACTTCGTTTTGTTTCCTTAGGATAGAATAGTGTCCATGACTCTTGACAAAGAATACGATGTTGCAGTCCAAGCAATAAAATTACTCACTCTTGTTTTACAGTAAGTACATGTCTGTCTCCTTATCTGACCTGCAACGAGTACTGTCATCTGAATTTTTGTCATAGGTGTGGACAGGGACAGAGTTTGACACAAGTCAGGGAATCTAGAGAAATGATCTTGCAGTTCAACAAATTGGAATTGCAAAAGTAAATGGTGCTGTTAATTATCTGCTGCAGGAAAGTGTAAAGACTAGAAGCCTAGGATATAGCTGTAATGAAGTATTTGAGCTGAAGAAATCTGGGATAAATAGAACACTGCACAGTATCTGAACTGTTGAGCATAACCTTCTAAACTATAGTTTTGAATAATCTTTGTTTCGGAAGACTTTGGATCTAAAGTGTCCTGTTTTGATTTTTAGGATGATAACATGAATTAGAAAGCTTAGGTTCTCTTTCATTTCTGTCTCACTCCTTAGAAATTGTACTCTGACTCTAGTTTTTTTTTTTTTTCTTCTACCCATCCCACCCCTAGGAGTAGTGAAGAAGTTCTGACTGCAGAAGACTGTGAAAACGTCTACCACCTGGTTTATTCAGCTCATCGTCCAGTAGCAGTTGCCGCAGGGGAATTTCTTTATAAAAAGTAAGATGGAGAAGTCATACCTAACTTTTTATTCCTGTAGATGTTACTCTGATTCTTGTTCGTTTTAATCAAGTAAAGAAAAAACTGAATAATAAAGTGGCCTTAAGTAGCTTTCAGAAGACACAACACTGCTGTAGTTTCTGAACTGTACAGCAGTTCTTCTGAATGGGAAATAGAGAAGGATGTGTTGTAAAAGCTTCTACCTCCAGGGAATGTAATGAAAACATTTTGTCTCTCCTTTGCCATCCTTCCCCACATTAAGGGGTTCAGAGAACCAGTTGTATGAGGAGAGGCTGAGGGAGCTGGGCAGGTTTAGTTTGGAGAAGAGGAGGCCAAGGGGAGACCTTGTTGCCCTCTACAACTACCTGAAGGGAGCTTGTAGAGAGGTGGGTGTTTGCCTCTTCTCCATGACTGCAGACAGAACCAGGGGCAATGGTCTGAAGTGTAGGCAGGGAAGGTCTAGGTAAGATCTTAGGAAGAAATTTTTTACAGAAAGAATGGTGAGGCACTGGAGCAGCCTTCCCAGGGACGTGGTTGAGTCACCATCCCTGGAGGTGTTTCAGAAGTGTATAGGTATGGTACTTCATGACTTGCTTAGTGTGACAGTATGAAGGAGATTAATTTATGTTTTCCAGTCTGAGGTATTTAGGTTTTGTGTTGATGTGGGGATGGTTGGATTCTGTGATCTAGGAGGTCCTTTCCAGCTGTGATTATTCTGTGATGCTGTAAAATATCTTAATATCTCAGACTTTAGTACCTAAAAACCTGTGTTTGCATCAGAAAGAGTGCTTTCCCATTTCTAATTTCTGCTTTTCCTCCTCACCTCTGCCCTTCAGTAGGCTCACAGGACCATTGCAAAATTACTGTTCTCCGTAAAAGAAAGATATACATGTTTGTCAGGTGTGTAGGGAAACCAGCTAGTGTTTCCATCTCTTTTCAGACCAACTTCCAGTATTTCTTTGCTTCTTTAAAGTCTCATGTGTGGAAGTTCAATAAATGTAGTTTTTTCAATGTAATTTGCTTGGGCAGCTGCAGTTATCACTGATGTTTGTAAAGTATTTTGTTATAATTTTAACAAAACTGGACTGGAAATGATTGGTGAAATACCAGCTCAGTGTATATGAAATTGTTTGAATTACCCTGGTCCCAGATTACTTCCTTTGAAAACAAAGCATGGAGCTGAGCAGCAAAATACGAAGTATGTGCCTGTAAGAAATGATATTCAATAGGAATTGATGCTGGCCAAGACAACAAAAAGGAAGCTTGTCCTGAAATAAATTTTTCTTTCAGGCTTTTCAGCCGCAGAGATCCCGAAGATGATGGAATACTTAAAAGGAGGGGAAGACAAAGTCCAAATGCTAATCTGGTGAAGACATTAGTGTTTTTCTTTTTGGAAAGTGAAGTAAGTTGCTTTAGGGATATCCATGTTGATTTCCATGTTGTTGTGATGTGCTTTTGTTTTGAGGCTGGCTTTTCATTAGGTTTTAAAATATTTTTGTTTATTTACTTTGTTTTTTTTCTACTCAGTGATTAATAACCACGAATCTGTTCTGATTTTTCTACTACCTGAGCCATCTGAGGATTGAAAGGCTGCTCTTGTTTTGTTATTTGAAAATCTGCCCCAATAGTCAAGGTTGAGACAGGCTCTGAGCTCTTCTTCAATAAATACTGTTTGGTCATTCCTCATGCTAATGCATAGGTGGAAAGAAATAGTGACTTAGAAGATTTATAAGGGGGGAAAATCAACCAAACATACTCACTGCATCTCCCTCTCCAAGTTCTGACAGATTTGATAGCACTACAGTTGTTAGCAGTTGGTCTGGTTTTTTGTCTTCAAGTTAAGTTGGGAAGGGAGGCATCTGTTAAACCAAGAGAGCTTGCAAAATTTGTTTTGTCTTTTTGCCACAGACTGCAGACACGTGAGAAAAATGCCCTGTGTTATAGCAAGTTCTGTGATATACTCCATTGCTGCTAAACCAAAACACTTAATCTGTTCTCATTTTAGCTGCATGAACATGCTGCTTATCTTGTGGACAGCATGTGGGACTGTGCAACAGATCTCCTGAAGGACTGGGAGTGTATGAACAGTCTGCTGTTGGAGGAGCCTCTCAATGGAGAAGAACGTAAGAGATTTTCATAGAACTTCCTTTATACTGTTGTATGGTTTCTGTTACTTTCTTACAAATCAAGACTACCTTTATGAGCTCCCATATATCCTTTATTTTTACATAACTATAATAAGCCACTAAAGATAACTAAAATATGAGGACAAGTAGAAGGACATAATTTCTGCTGTGAGACAGAAGAGTAAGGGAAATGGAAAAGAGGGAGCAAGCATACGGTTTGTCCAAGTACCCTGTTGTTCCCTAGATTCAGGCTGCAGTATTAGGGAATCTTAAGTTGCCTGGGAATCTTGTTCATGTATTGAGTGTTAAAACTACCCTATGGAAAAATATCGTCACTCCTTTAATCACAGTAAAACAAGAAGAAGCCCTGGTGTAGTTCTGTAATTCATCACTCGTGCTAAATGGACATCTGAAAAATGAAAAGAAATTAAAATGCTTGTTTCATCCTGTTTTATGACTCGGCCAGTGATACTCCCTCAGTTGGAAATACGGAGTTTTATAAGGTGCTTTTCTTCTCTCTCCTGTGTTACCCATACCCCTGGAAAAGAGTGCCTGGCCTAAATGCTTGTCTTTTTTTGCTTTTGAAAAATAACCATATTCTGGTATTTAGATGCTAAATGGAAAAAGCTTCACCCCAAACCACATAGGCTGCATAATTGACATATGTTTTTATTAAATTTCAGCTTTAACTGACAGACAGGAAAGTGCACTGATTGAAATAATGCTTTGTACAATTCGACAAGCTGCGGAGTGTCATCCTCCTGTGGGAAGAGGAACAGGGAAAAGGGTAGGAAGCATAAAGCTACTCATACAGAGATACGGGAATGGCTGTGTGTGGACAGTGTGGGGGGCTGGTGGGGTGGGGAGGAGAAACAAGGCTGTTGCTACTGAAGGGACTGGTTTCAGAAACTTACTTTTGGTCTCCACAGCCTCCAGTATCTGTCTATGCTGGTAACTTCACTTTTTTCTGGACTTTGGCATGTGCTTAATGCTTTTTGATTTGTTTTTACATTTACAATTCAAAGTTGGTTTTGAAAGAAGTATTGGTTGCAAAGGAGAACAAAAATAAATTGTGGGGAAATCTAAAACTATTCGCAATTGGAAAGAGCAAAGTGAGGGAAGGGAATATTCTTCATAGGCTCTTTGGTAGGAGGACAGTCCATCAGCTATGTCTTTGATTTTTATGGAGTTTAGGCAGCCCTTTTTTAATGGGCATGAAGCAGGGAAGGGAACTGCTTTCAGGACTGGTGCAGCACTTAGTAAGAAGCCCGTTTAGGTGCAGTGAAAGCTTGTGTGAAGATCGGATTGACATATGAATAAAGTTAGTATTACAGCTTCTCAGGCAGCTGAGATGTTTGCTGTTCTTTCATTGTCAAGAAAAGGATTCTGATCACCGTACTTTGTTGCAGGGAGGGAAACCTTTGTTCTTGGTTGTCACTTGTGTTTTTGAGATGTTCTCAGTAGTGTAACTGAGCTGATCTCATAACTTGGAATTGCACGTTTTGTGTGCTGATTTATTTATTTTTTTTGACACTTATATTGGGGGGATTTTGTACCTAATTGTCCTTTCACGATAATGAAACTTAGCCACAGAACTTGCAGCTGTTAAATCCTCACATTATCAATATTTTAGGTGCTGACAGCAAAGGAAAAGAAAACCCAGTTGGATGACAGGACAAAAATTACCGAACTTTTTGCTGTGGCACTTCCTCAGTTGCTAGCAAAGGTAGGCTTCATTCCAACTCTTGCTGAACTTGATCAGCTGTTGAAATGTTAACAGGTATTGTCTTTATTCACACTTGATTGTTCTGAAATGTATTGTCCAAGACTTATTAATTTAATATTTTTTGGCAATTTTGCAGTATTCTGTAGATGCAGAAAAAGTCACCAACTTACTGCAGCTGCCACAGTACTTTGATTTGGAAATTTATACAACAGGGCGATTAGAAAAGGTAAGGTACCACTCAGTAATGCCTCACACAAGAGGAAAACCAGTAAGTTAGGCTCAGTCACTGGCATTTCAGCCATCATTGCAGGTGTAGGGTTTCTTACATTTAAGTGAGGCTGTATTTATCAGAACTGTTACTGAGAATGTGATCTGGACTTCAGAGCTGTGACTGGCTCCTCTTCCTAGAGTTGTGGAAAGATTTCTAAGTTAACTTTTCTAAGGCCTGTCTGGTGAGTTTTGACAGAGCAGCTTGCCTCTGAGATGAACCTACGCAAGATCATTTATTGTTGGGTTAGAGGATATGCTGCCTAGCAGAGAAAGCTTGTAGAAATAACTTGATGAGTTTTCATTTTGTGATTGCAAACTATTGAAGCCATTGTCAGTGCATCAAAAAGGGGAAAAATCTACCAGATCTAAGTGTAACACTTTTAGCTACTGCTCTCATTTTCTGTGCTCTGGTGATTAAGTGGATGTAAGATGTTCTCATCTTTTTCTCACATGTGCTCTTTTGCTTTATTGTGAAGCAGGTAACTAGAAACCATTAGGATCAAAAAGTACTAAAATGTTCAATTGACAGCACAGCCTAGTAGTGATAGAGCAGCAGTGAGAAACACAGGGTGAGGAGAGGCATATAAGAACTGAAGTTGCTTTCAGTGCTTGACACTTGAGTGTTGTGAAACTAAATCTTAATCTCTGCAGCTTTTAAGATCATGTACAAATGTTTCCATGAGTCAGACATAAATGCTTCTGTGATGTTCAGTGGTCGTTGCAAATCCAAGTGTTAGATGAAACAGTACTGACAATGGCACGTTTTCAGTGACTTCTTAAAATGTCTTGAATCTTTAGCCTCACGCTTAATTTCTGCTAAACAGAATTTTAGTTTACTCACAAGCTTCACTGGTTTTGTAGAAGTGTCTCATAGCTACAAATGTAATAAGTTGAATTTATAGCTTAAAATTCCCTAAAGGTTATTAAAAATACACATGCACCCATCTGTATATAGAACTATTTGAATATGTAACTGTACTCTGTGCCTCATCTTTCTTGCAGCATTTGGATGCCTTACTGCGACAAATTCGGGATATTGTGGAGAAGCACACAGATATAGATGTTTTGGAAGCATGTTCTAAAACATACCATGCTCTCTGTAATGAAGAGTTCACAATCTTTAACAGGGTGGACATTGCAAGAAGTCAGTTAATAGATGAATTGGCAGACAAGTTTAATCGACTTCTTGAAGACTTCCTGCAAGAGGTATTAAAATGTGCAAGATCACCTTTTCCTGCGCCTTTAAATATTTCCAGTGGGTTTTTTTTTTTGACAGTGAGCCTTTGATTTTAATCTCCTTTTGACCAAGTGACTTTTGGAAATTGGAGATAGTATGAAATGATGTAAGCTTTTCACCTCTAAGTTTTGAATCTCGTGGCTGTGAGATGGCACTGCAATTCCACTAGAATTATCTGAGCACTGATGTACTAGTGTTGCCAGTCTTGTTTGTCAGTCTGTGTTGCTGTTAAATATCAAACCCTCTAGAAAATGCTTCCCCTCCCTTCCTCAATGCAGCCAGATGTAGTTTAGTAGCTTTAAAATCACTTTGTTCCCACCTAGTACTAGTTTGAAGAGTGAGAATTTCCTGATACAGTATTTAACTTCACTCTGTGGGATTTCTGACATTCTGACAAAACTTGCTTCTCCTTCTCGTTTGTGATAATGGAGCAGGGAAAGTGTCTTTTTGACAACTTCATTCTCCATACCTCTTACTCTCAGTTGCAGACTTAATTTATCAGGCTTTGCTCGTGTTCTCTTCCTTATTGGCCTGAACTAGCACTCCACTCTACAAACTCACATAGACTGTAAGAAACGTGCTTAATCATCCATTTATTTCCCCCCTTTGTGAGAAAATGGTTGAGAGATAAGCAGGGAAATGAAATATTAGACAGTTGGCTTGGAGGGAAATGTCAGGACTCTGAAGTGAAATCCATAGTGCCTAGTTAGGGTTGTGCAACTGCAGAACAACAAAACGCATTGGTCTTGCAGTATCTCTGGTACACTGAGGAGGAATTTTTGTGACCTTTATCCTGTGTACTTATTTCTTCTTCGGCCCTTTCCTTTTTACTCCTTTTCTTCCCGGCACAAATTGGTCAGAACCTGTTGGGAAAGTGAGCATAAAACACTTGTCAGATTTCTCTCAAAAGACTTTTTGAGTCTCAAAAGACTGTGATTAAAGTAAGATAAATGTACTGACCTGTAGTCCATGTAGTCCAGTACTTATTGTGTGACAGTGGCTTCTGCTGGATTCTTTAGAGAAAATGGAAGTATCTGTATTACATGTTGTATTCTGCTCTCCTAGGCATTTTCCTTTTTCTTTCTCTTCCCTGCCTCACCTGCCTCACTTCCTTGTTTGTCCTTGAACTGCTGTTTCCAAACACAAACTGCTGCCTTCTTTCTAACTCTCCTGGAAACTACTGTGGTGTTGATAAATAATCTAGATGCAGTTCTGTGAGTTCTGTTTCTTTTTGGTGGTTAGTTGTTGGATTAGTGGGAGCATTTTGTGGCTGGTAATGTATAGGGGTTTTTTGTTCTTTTGTTTTTTTAAAATAATCTGAGGGTCCCTAGTTTGCTTGGCATGCAGTGCTTGGTATGTCTAACTGTATGATTGTTAAACAGGGGGAGGAACCTGATGAAGATGATGCCTATCAAGTCTTATCAACACTGAAGAGAATCACTGCTTTTCACAAGTAAGTTGGCATCAGCAAATGTCAGGGTTTTCCCTTTTGAGGTGGTGTTTGTTTTTAATTTGATATCTTTCAGCTGCAGAACATGATGCATTTTGAATATCTAAAAGTGAAATCCTGGTGGCTTTATCCTTTTGGTTTGTTTGTTTTGTTGTTGGGTGTGTTTTTTCTTGGATGTGGGAATGTATTTGTGGTTTGTTTCTGTATTTATTTATTTGTCCAGTTAAGCTTTCAGTAGTTAACATCAATATGCAGAAATACTGTTAGTTTAATTACATCTTTGCTTTATTTTTAATGCTTCCAGTGCGCATGATCTCTCAAGATGGGACTTATTTGGTTGCAACTACAAGTTATTGAAAACTGGCATTGAAAATGGAGACATGCCAGAGCAGGTCTGTAGGGAAAATGTATCTGTCAGGTACAATGACAGGTAGCTTTTGTTGCTCTCTTATTGGCCTTTGTTATCCATCTAATGGCATCTTCCTTTTTGATTTCAGATTGTTATTCACGCCCTGCAGTGCACTCATTATGTGATCCTGTGGCAGCTAGCAAAAGTTACTGAAAGCAGTTCCACAAAGGTATGCCTTGTTCTAGTTGTTTGAGTCAATAAACATTTGTACCTACCTGGAATGTCATCAGGTGTGAACTGGGGTGGAATTAAGGCTAACAGTTTTTGTTTTATATTGATACCTGCCTAAATCTGCTTTCCTAATAAGTTCCTCAGAGTTCATAGTTTATTAGTGGAATACATGACTTGTAAACCTAGTATTACTCTGAATCGTTTTTATTATTTAAATGTCAACATTTTGTTCAGTTTGACTGAATTTTAAAGTAACTGCAGTGAACAAATTCTTCAACTCTTAGTCTGGCATGGTACCAGCGTCAGCAGGTAGAATATGGATTATAAAACAATATGGATAGCTTACTACTCTGAAGTAGTAGGCTTGAATTTGTTTGCTAGCTGAAGTATTTGGACAAGTTAGTGAGACATAAGAATTTGCACACTATCATAGTTGTCTTCTTGCTTAGTTGTTGTCATACATCACTCTTCATTGGTCTTTTTGATGTGATGTTAAATGAGGCATGAAGAGATGAATTCCAGGCTTTCTCAGAGAAAAAGAGTGCCTCTTCTGGTTCTGTGTAAAGGGCCTTTCTTGTTGAAGGGCAAAACTTTGGTAGTTGCCATCTAATTGCACCCCTGAAAATCTTTGGTGAAGAATTAAGGTTTCTTTCCCCTGGACAGCATTGCTTGAAGAGGGGCATTAGGTTGTTTGCAGTGCAAATTACCTGGTGAAGATAGTTCTGGAATACCAGACAAGTTACAATAGAGTTTGTAAGTGCTGGAACATCTTTAAGATTTTGTTAAAAAAAGTTACAGTCAAACTTCCTTTTTCTGGAAGCCTTCTGCAATCCAAGAATTAAAGGTCAACGGGTTGTGTAAGAAGGGTATGTTTTGTGTTTTACCAGTAGTCTACTCTGGAGTTGCTCTTCATTCTTGGAGTTTCTGGTAACATACCCTTCACATAGGTCAGATATGAAATAAGTAAATTCCTGAGGTTGTTTTTAACACTTTGATAGCCAGTGGAAGAAAAAGTTACTTGCACTGGCATAACTTACAAGGGAGAAAGCCAAGATAACTTATTATGTTAATAATCCATAAACAGTACATTTGGATTTGTAATTAAATAATAACCACTATTTGAGTGTGAGGTACATGAATTGCCCTCCCTGTTGCTCTAGGCTGTGGTGATATTAGCTTTTGGCAGATACAGGACTGGAGTCTCAGGCTGTGTAACTTCTAAAGATGGAGTTTTTAAATGAACATGTTTATGAAAGCTTTTCGATGATGTTAAAATATTATGTTAATAATAAATAATAAAATTAACAATAGAAGCAAGAATAAAGAGTACTAAAATGAAATTTTTTTTGCAGTGGTGATCATAGCCTGATGGTAGGTGCTGAGCTAAATTCCAAAAAGTTAGGTGAAAAATGAGGATTACCATAGCTATTTGGCATTAAAATATAATTTGTTACTTTGAGCAGGAATGAAAATCACTTGCTTAAGAAGTGGTCCTTTGTGTGGGGATGTGTTCAGCTTCTGTGTTGTAAAAATTGGAAAATTAGAAGTTTTCATAGGTTTAACTGCTGAACCACAGCAGTTTTGTTGTATTGTTGAACACAACAAAGACGTTGCAGCACAGAATCAAAAGTGACAGAAATGTGCTGTGCCTGAAGGTTTGTTTGTGCTGGTTGGCTTTTGTTCTGTGAAAAAATTCACTGCTGTGTCCGTTTGTGAACGGATCGACTTGACTAAGAATGGAAATCAGCCTCGTAATGCAGATTATTGAAATAGTGGACTATATAGGAATTCTTCAGTTTTTATTACAATGTAAATGAGTACTTCTGGATAAAGGCAAGAAAGCATTCCCCTGCATAGTTCTCCTGAAATCAGATTGTCATCTGAACGATAAATGGTGAGAGAAAAGGTTTTGTGGAATGATGGTGTTCTAAAATCACATTGTACTTAACCATATACTGTGTCAGAGAATCATAATCATCATGGCTGGAAAACACCTCCAGAATTATTAGGTCCAGTCTTCATCCCAGTATCTCCCCAACCACTAGCCCATAGGCTCAAGCACTCTCTTCTCAGTTTTTAAACCCCTCCAGGGATGGTGATTCTGCCACTCCCCTGGTTATCATGTTCTGGAATACCCATCACTTAACTGGGATGCCAAAAGTAGTGTCTTTGAGATTAAATGACACATTGCACCACTGCAATACCTGCTGTCTTGCAGGGACAGACTTGTTTTGGCTTAGATTGCATGGGTAGTTGTTAAACTTCTCTTGGTGTTTTTTCTTTTTTGGGCAGGCTGGTGCTGGTTACGTAGTTGTTCTTTTGTAATGTGACTTCCTCAGTTGTGCATGGAGTAGAATTCTCACATGACTAACACCAACTGTACCACACGTGTTAATGGCATTTGAACCAGTTTGCTACTTAATTTGATCACTAATCACTTTTCTGGAGGCAATTGCAACCCTTAAAAAGCTTTTTTTTTTTTTTTCCAGTGAAAGGGCAGAAGAAAGATTTTACTTCATCCCCAATCAGCAAGTTCAAAACATGAAATAAGCTCACGTAGCTTCATCTAGTTCAGTTATCAATAGCTACTAGAATCTATTCTTCAGCTAGAAAATACAGTTGTTCTAGAGAGTACATGCCTTTTTATGCTGTGGGTGGTTTGGTTGGGCTTTTGGGTTGGGAGGAGATTCTGGTAGAGGTTTTTTAGGTTTGGGTTTTTCTTACTGTTTTTATTAAATAAAGAACTTTTCATTCCAATTTCCATTTCTTTTTATGGTACAAAGAATGACAAAACTGAAGAAGGTGCTACTTGATATTTTTATTTGTAATAGTGATGTTAAAATGTTGCAGTGCAGTTGCACATTATGGTGACCTGTGAGGTCTGTGGGGAATAGCTCTGTACAAATGCACTCGTTGTAACACTGAAAAAGCAAAACTGTTACATCAAATTCTTTCCTTTAAAGGAGGATCTTTTACGTCTGAAGAAGCAGATGAGAGTGTTCTGTCAAATCTGTCAACACTACCTGACCAATGTAAACACTGCTGTTAAAGAACAGGTTAGTGACTGTTGTTTATCCTTGTGGTCCTACAATATTGTGTGTCTAAGGATCCTGTTGCTAATATTTTTAGTACTTGTGTGGGAATGTACTGTGTGTTGGATGTTGAGGCTGAATGGCCTTTGTGTGGGAATGCTGAATGTGCTTGTACCCTTGCCTTAGGTAATTCAGAATCAATTTAAAGTCTGTTCCTGTAATGTAAGGCAGCATAAACTTATATTGAAAGGGAGGTTAGTTTATTGAAAACAGCAGGTGCACTGTAGCAGCTTTCTGGCTTCTAGCTTCAGTGATTCAGTTCCATTTCAGTGCCCTTGCTTACCTTGTGGTGCTGACACACCTGGTGTGGCACACTGGATTGGGAGACAGCTGAAAGAGCTAGAGACAGTTATTCTAAAGAGAGAAGTTAGGTTTTTAGTTCTGTCTTTCAATGCTTTTTGTGTTTCCACACTTGTACTGGAGTATGTACATGTCTGTCCACTCAACAACTGTGAAAACAATTTTTCCTCCTCTTGCTGTAAACATCTAACAGCATGTAGGAGCAGCTTCTCTGTCTGTTCCTCCTCACCATGATGCTGATGATACACAGAATGTATTCCTCAGTTCTTCAGAGTCCTGGGATTTTTGGAGATATCTGAATCAGGAAAAAGAGTGGATACTGAATATAAGAGCTGCTGTGCTTATACCTGCACACGCATGTGCTGTAACTAAGGGCATTTAATTTTGGAAGTGACATCTCGGTTTTGTGGTCACCCTCAGTTACACTCACACACTGGTCACTTGTTAACAAAATGGTTCAGGGATGTTTGGAGACCACTGCAGCAGATGCTTGGAAGCCTCAGCAATGCTATACTGCTGGAAGAGATGTAAGAATTTCCGTTGTGCCAGTTCTGTAGTCAGTCTCTTGTATAGTTGTCCTTTGTGAGGGAGAATTGTAGCTGGAACTAAGTTATTAGACATTTCAGACATAAAATATGATAATTTAGTTCAGGCAAGGAGTGTCTGGCATTTATTTTCTTATGCTTTAAAAAGAATTGAGACATCATCTTGGGAAATACACTGAGTTCTGAGGGTAATATGATTAAACGAAAAATGTTAAACTGTAGAGGCTGTGAGTGTCTTCCAGTCTGCGGTCAGATAATTCTCTAGCCAGGACATTGACAGGAGTTTCAGGTTCCAGTGAAGAGCACAGGTTCCTGGTAGCAGAGTTAATTTGAAGTAATGCTTTAAACAATCTTCAGAATGCTAAAAGGAAAAAATAATAGTGTGAGTCAGTGGGGGAAGGACCAAACTGTCTTCTGGGTATAGGTTTTATTTAAGCCAGGAAATCTTTTGCTGCTAAAGGTAAAAATTCCCTTGTGGAACTTGAAAATCTGGTCCACAGAGTCACAAAACTGCAGCTTTGGAATCTCTCTTATTGTACCAAGAATATTCCCAGGACTTGAATAGGCATTCTCTATGTCAGGGAGCTTTAGCCTCAAAATCATGAGGTGTGGGATGTAAAAGCATGAGTAACAAAATACACTGAAGCTCTAGTTAGCCTCTTTACAAGACCATGGAACTCTGAGCTGGGTGAATGTTTTAGACAAGAACGAGCATGCAGTAGCCATGGTTCTGCTGGCTTTGTCAAATAATAGCTAGGCCACAGAGTACTTCAGAGCACTGTTTTTATTTTGTGATCAGACAATTAATAATACTCAACTAATAATACTCAATTTGAAGAGTTAAGAGAATAGATCTGCTCACTAAAATGTAAGTATGGAAGAGACTGAGTCAAAGAGAGGAGGTACAGCACTCAGCTACTGTGGTCTGCTAGTTTTCAGAATTTCAGTCTAGGTGCTGATAGGTTTGAACCTTCCAGGGAAGGCAGAGTACAGACATTTAAATCTGATCTCAGATGCACATGTTGTCCAGCACAACAAAAGTGGTGGCTTTTTTGGACCCAAGATGTACTTCAGGATGTAACAGATCAGATTGCCTCAGCTATTAGGGTATTTTACAAATAAGAGTGAAACAATTAGAAACAAATTAAAAATAAGACTGTTGGACTCCACAACATTCTCTAGTGACCTAATGTAGTATCAGGCAGAACTCATGAGTTTAAGGCTCCTCATATAATCATGTAATCATCTGGCAATGATTTGATATTTATTTGGCTTTATCTGCTCAGCATTTGTCTGTGGAGATGTGGTATTCATATGGCAAAATCTTGTGAGAAACTAAGGACATTTTGACTTCTGTTTGGCCTGTGTAGCTGTTTTGTGCTTAACTAACCCTAATCTTGAGCTCTGAGTGCTTCCTTAAGTGAAAATATGTAAACTAGTTTCCAAGCAAGTATTTACTGAGGCTTCTTTTCAATAGGCTTTCACAATTCTCTGTGATGTGTTGATGATCTTCAGTCATCAGATAATGACAGGAGGACGTGACATGTTGGAGCCACTTGTTTACACTCCTGATTCATCTCTGCAGTCTGAACTACTTAGTTTTATTTTGGATCATGTTTTCATTGATCAAGATGATGACAATAATAGTGCAGGTTTGTACAAAGTCCTCATTTCCCTTATATTTGCCTTCTGTCTGTTAGATTTGCCAGCCTGTGGCTTTTTGTTGTGGAGTTTTAGTTTTTTTTCTGGCACTGAAAAGTGTGCATGGGCATATAGGTAGGCTTGTCTGTAATGTCTGTAGTTGGTTAAACCATTTTGCATTGGGGGCACTTAGGATAATCTTGGTGAAGCAATGGTTTAATAGATTTTTGTGTCATGGTAAGCAATGTGAGTTAACAGTGAAGTTCCCTGCCCTCAGAAGTGCGTACTGACTGTTACCTCACCACTTTCTGTATAAACGCTTAAATGTGAAGAATTTGAACTGGACAGGCATTGTGTTCTGAACTCTTTCTAGATGGACAGCAGGATGACGAAGCTAGCAAAATTGAAGCATTGCACAAAAGAAGAAATCTGCTTGCAGCTTTCTGTAAGCTCATTGTATATACTGTGGTGGAAATGAATACAGCTGCTGATATCTTCAAGCAATATATGAAGGTAAACCTGGTACTGATGCTTTACAGAGCTGTCAGAATACATTAGTGGTGGATTTATTTTTTTTTTAACTAACAGTGTGAACAATTCACACCTCCAGAGCTGTTCTTTAGGCCTTTAAAATGTCTTTATCTGTAAGAAGGGAAAATGTGACTGATATGACTGAGATTAGTTTGGATAGTGGGGAGGGGAAGAAAGAACCCTAATAATAATTTTTGTGTTGTTTTTAATAGGTTTGTTTTCTTCCCCTGATGGGGTGTATGTTTTGAGATTGGTTATTGGTTTAGCAGGCATTTTGAGAATCTTCTCACAAGGATCAAATTTATGGCATCTAGCCTCATAATTTTACCTTAAACTTTATAGAAGATGAGTAGGGGGTTGGACTAGATCTTCTGAGGTACCTTCCAACCCTTAACATTGTGTCTCCTGTCTATCTATCCCATCCATGTGTTGCTTCCCACCCACCCACCAAGTGATCTTTATATCTTATTTAAACCTAAACCCTTTTCTTGACTCCCTGGTTTCACAGCCACACAGTGATCCGAGTTCTCATTTTGTGAACACGATCAAGCTTTGCTCCTTTGTGATTACTTTAAAATTGAGCAGCTTGCTTTTTTTCTCAGTGCCCTATGTATATTTTGAGTCTGTAAACTAGTTGAGTCTTCATGGAACCAGGAGTATTTTAATAACTTAACAACCAACTGTTTTTGCTGGAAGAATTATGGCCATAAATGCTTCTTTTCAGCAGAGAAGAGAGAAGACTACCTCCGGAGTTATGAGAGTTACTATAAAGACTATAAAGATTAGATTATAATTAGATTCTTCACCCTGAAGGGATGAACAAGTATCATTAACAAATGTGTCATGGCCTTGATGATAAATAGGTCATTCTGCCTCTCAAGTAAGACTGAAAACAAGAATGAGAGGAAGCCAGTACATTCCTTCTGGCTTGAGGGGTGTTGTTTTGGAGGTGTTTAAGGGTACTGCTCTGGTGGTGTAATCATAATCTTCTGAAAGTGTTCAAATCTTTTTCTTGGAACTAGCAAATCCTAGATGTAGTTTTCTATAGTATACAGTAGTTGTAATGCTTCCCCACAACAATAAAAAAGCTAACCTTTCCTTTTCTCCCTTTTTTTCCTAGTATTACAATGACTATGGAGATATCATTAAAGAAACAATGAGTAAAACAAGGCAGATAGACAAAATCCAGTGTGCTAAAACACTTATTCTTAGCTTGCAGCAGGTAAGAAGGATTTATAATATTGTAATGTATACTGTAGATCACATCCTGTTGTTTAAAAGGTAGCAAGAGATATCAGTGGAGAAATTTCCTATGTGAGGTAGTTATAAATGGGTCTACATTGAAACACATTTTCTGCAACCATTTGAAAAACTGCCAGAAGTCATTTTGTACTGAACAAATACTGAGCTACAAAGCATATGTGAGATGTAGAATTAATGTAACTCTGATACCTTCTTAACCCTAAATCAGTAGCCTGAGTCATGTAGTCAGAAGTTTGTTACAGAAGTACTAGTTTACTTACTCACGGGCACATAAATAAGGGAGAAGACCTTCCTGCCTCTGTGGTGAGGGATTTTCCTCTGGAGTTTTCTGTTTTCTTTTTTCTGAGAAGTGCTGGGTAGTTGTAGTAATTCATTCTTTCTTAATGTTTGGTAGGGTCTTCAGGTATCTTTGAAATTAAAACATGATGTAATGCTCTTCAGTAAGCGAGCCTTTTTGTGATGAATTCAGTCCAGGTCAGAGTTGGATTCATCTCCTCATGGGAACCATCTGCATAAGCCTTATTTACAGGATGAGAGCAATAAAGCCATATCCCTGCAAACCGCTGTAATCCAACACAGATCTGTTGTTGAAAAGAAAAACATGCCCCAATTTGTCCCCTCTGCCAACACCTTTTTTTTTTTTTTTGTTCTTGTTAACTAGATGTCATAGAGCCACGTAGTGACTATAGATCAGTTATTGATCCTGGCTGAGCAAGTAGCCCAAAAAAGTCCTTAACAAAGCCCTGAAGCTGGTTTGTCTTGTGTGGATAGTGCAAACACAAGGCAAGGTGAGGCCTACCCTTCTAATAGCAGCATGACTTTAAGCAGCTGGTGGAACAGCAACATAAGATAGGCAGCTAAATACTTGTACAGTTTTTTGCTGAGTTTCCAGCAAGTTCACTGGTGAACTGGGTGGATGCAGTCCTGATTAGTCTTCTGTCTCAAGAGTAGCAAACACTTTACATTTTTTAAAGTGCAGGCAGAGGAAGTGGATGTAGTAAGTGCAGTTGCACACATAACAAGGAGACAGTTATACTATCGTGGGACAGAAATAAGAATAGGAACATGAGGGATTCAAGTATTATACAACAAAAAAAGGCAAATGATCTGTGAAGTTAAATGTCTAGCTATCATTTTTTCCGGGAAAAAAATGTATTAGAAAAGGAACTAACCAGAGCAGGAATTGTAGAAATGGTAGTGGGTAAAGGGCAAAACTAAGTTGTAGCAGGCTATAATGATGTTAAAGTATGTAACAACAGTCTAAAATACATCTATAAGTAAAATGTTCATGGCCTAGTAAGTTGGATTTTTGCTTTATTCTATGTTATAGGAGAGTGTGAACAGTGAGTATGTTAGAAGAGAATAGAAAAACTGACTGTTGAAGAGAACTACAGGCAAAAATTCAGTAGGATGAGATAAGGATTGGTCAATGGGGGGGAAAAAAAAAGGCTCAAGTTGAGACTGTTCAACTTTGTCAACTCTTGTGGAATAATTAAAACTGATTCTCACTGGCACAGTTTCTAGTTTCTGGCATCTTTTCTGGAGACATTTCAGTTTTAGAATTTCTTAATTGTACTTTGAACATCTAAAATGAATTGCAAAGCAGTAGTTAAGCGAGCTGTTCTAGTAGAGATCAGGTGAGACTTTGCTCCATTTATTTCTTCTCAGTGTATGTGTCTAGGAATCCTACCATCTTTCAGTATTCTAAGCCATAGAACACCTCATTTGGGGAGGTGCTGAATCCATCATTCACTGTGTTTGGTTTGAGGCGTGTTTGGACAGTGCAGTTCAAGGATTAACTCTGCAATGCAGACTCTTCAAGAAGAGCCTTGGCTTGGCTGAATCTCCATGTTTGTCTCTTGGGGTTCTCAAATTAACGATTACTGTAAAAACACTTCTGAAATTCATCTCTTTGTACTTTGGTCCAGAGTTTGGCACAATCTTTTAACTCCTGAAAACCTCCCTTTTCATTTCTTACAGCTTTTCAATGAAATGATTCAAGAAAATGGTTATAATTTTGACAGATCATCACCGACATTCAGTGGTATAAAGGAACTTGCTCGACGTTTTGCTTTAACATTTGGACTGGATCAGTTGAAAACCAGAGAAGCTATTGCTATGTTACACAAGTAATTATGTGTTTCATATTACTTCCCTTTTCATTAATACCTCTTGACTAACTCTAAAAGAAGACACTTGTCTTTCCAAATGAGTTTGTTAATACAAAATGTATCAACACTGGAGATGATAGAGCCCTGGCAGAAATTAGGACATGACAGCAGTTTTGTCCCTGAATTGATGTTGATGAACATTGTATTGTGACTTTGAATAATGTTCACTTGTTTTGCTTGTTCAGAGTAGAGAAAACATGTTTGTTTTTGTTGGTTTCCAGTGCTGAAAACCTTTTCTTTAGTTAGTGCTTTATGTAACATAATTTTTGACTTTTTCTTAGGGATGGCATAGAGTTTGCTTTCAAGGAGCCTAATCCACAAGGTGAGAGCCACCCACCATTAAACTTGGCATTTCTTGATATTCTGAGTGAGTTCTCCTCCAAACTTCTCAGACAAGACAAAAGAACAGTGTAAGTATTTTCTTAATATTCTTGATATTTCTAATAGTAATCCTGAAAGAGGAATCATACTGGTGTGCAGTGCATTTACTGAACGCTTCAACACATCGAGATAATTCCATACCGTTATGATATGTTCTCCACCCTTGTGTTTATTCTTGTTACTCCCCATTTTATGGTGGCTGAACAGAAATGCTGGAATTGCTGTTGTTCAGGCCTTTTTGTTAACACTCGGTGCTCCTCATCTAGTTGAGTATTTACTTGATGTGTTAACAGATTGTTTCAGATATTTTGCCTCTCTGTAATTGTTTTTTTCCATTTAAAGGTATGTTTATTTGGAGAAGTTTATGACCTTTCAGATGTCTCTACGGAGAGAAGATGTGTGGCTTCCTCTCATGTCCTATAGAAACTCCTTATTAGCTGGTGGGGATGATGATACTATGTCAGTGATTAGTGGAATTAGCAGTCGAGGATCTACAGTAAGAAATAAGAAGACAAAGCCAGCAACAGGGAAACGGAAAGTACCTGAAGGTAGAACTTTGCTCCTCTGAAAATCTACCAGAGTAGATAACTCAAGTAACCTACATGTGTGGGTTCTATTTGTTAGCTTGAATGAATTTGTGCTTCAGTGGATTTTTTTTTTTAAAGCTGGTGGAACATGGGTTTGGTGGGTGGACCACTAGATGGGTAAAGAACTGGCTTGATGGCTGTACCCAGAGGGTGGCTGTCAATGGGACCATGTCCAAGTGGAGGCCAGTGACAAGCGGAGTCTCTCAGTGATCAGTCCTGGGACCAGTCTTGTTCAGCATCTTTGTTGGTGACATGGACAGAGGCATTGAGTGCACCCTCACCAAGTTTGCTGGCAACACCAAGCTGTGTGGTGCAGCAGGGATGCCATCCAGAGGGACCTGGACAGGCTGGAGAGGTGGGCACAAGCCAACCTCATGGGGTTTAAGAAGACCAAGTGTAAGGTCCTTAATCTGGGGCGAGGCAATACTAAGCACAGATACAGGCTGGGCAGTGACTGGCTGGAGAGTAGCCCTGAGGAGAGGGACTTGGGGGTGCTTGTGGAAGGAAAGCTCAACATGAGCCAGCAGTGTGCTCTTGTGGCCAAGAAGGCAAACCAGATCCTGGACTGCATTAGGAGAAGTGTGGCCAGCAGGTTGAGGGAGGTGATTCTCCCCCTCTTCTCCACTCTGGTCAGACCCCATCTGGAGTACTGTGTCCAGTTCTGGAGCCCTTATTACAAGAAGGATGTGGACATCCTTGTAAGTACAGAGGAGGGCCACGAGGATGATCAGAGGGCTGGAGCACCTCTCCTCTGAGGTCAGACTGAGAGAGTTGGGGCTGTTCAGTCTGGAGAAGAGGAGGCTCCCAGCTGACCTTATTGTGGCCTTCCAGTATCTGAAGGGGGCTACAAAAAAAAATCTGGGGAGGGGCTTTTTAGGATGTCAGGTAGTGACAGGACTAGGGGGAATGGAGCAAAGCTGGAGATGGGTAGATTTAGGCTTGATGTGAGGAAGTTCTTCACTGTGAGAATGGTGAGAGCCTGGAATGGGTTGCCCAGGGAAGTGGTTGGGACCTTGTCCCTGGAGGTGTTCAAGGCCAGGCTGGATGAGGCTCTGTCCAGCCTGATCGAGGGTGGGGTGTCCCTGCCCATAGCAGGGGGGTTGGAAGTGGGTGATCCTGTGGTCCCTCCAACCTTGACTGATTGTATAACAACTTGCCAGTGAGGGTGATGGGGCGCTGGAGGGGGCTACCCAGGGGTTTGTGAAGTTGTCTTTTCTGGAGACATTTGAAACCCACCTGGTCTGGGTGATCCTGCTGTGGCAGGGGGATTGGACATGATCTTTCCAGGTTGCTTCCAATCCATAATGATTCTGTGATTCTCAGTGTTTGTCTCCATGAGAAAAACTAAGAGTCTGAGTAGCATCACACTGATTCACTAAAGGAAGTACAGGCACTACACTGCACCAAGTCACAGAGCACGAAAGTGTTTTAAATATTGTGGCCAGTGGTTATAAATGGAGACCACATGGGCCACTTGTAAAGCTTTGTGGCAGAAAGTAAAGACATTGATTCTTATTGAGCATGAAGTGCATGAATTTAAGTAATGTTGAAACATTTCCTGAGACTAGTCTGAAACCATTCCTGTTGTGCTGTGTTTCCCTCCAGCTGAAGAAAGCAGCAGTAGTGACAGTATGTGGCTGAACAGGGAGCAAACAATGCACACACCAGTCATGATGCAAACACCACAGCTTACTTCCACGATAATGAGGGAGCCGAAGAGATTGCGACCCGAAGAAAATTACATGGGTGTTTATCCTATGCAGCCTGAACACCACCAAGCGTCACTCGATTACAAGTATGTAGCTGAGTAGGTCTGCTTTGTGTTAGTTCATACACAAAACCAGTTCATGTTTAAAATAGAATAATGGTCTTTTTAAGCACGCAAGTAACGTGGATGTTGGCTCAAAGGCAACAGGAAGAAGCTGCACGGCAACAACAGGAGAGGGCAGCAATGAACTACGTCAAGCTGAGAACCAACTTGCAACATGCTATGTGAGTGAACAGTTCCTTCTGTGATCTGGCCTATTAAGTGCAGTATTGTTGCTCCTGTATCTTCTAGTTCTGGAATAGTGTTGCTCTGCTCTTAACAGTTTTAAATTACCTTAGAAAAGCAGTGGTAAAAGTGCATGGCCATGCATTTTAGCAGAAAGGATCTATGATTTTCTTACTTATTCTTAAACTAAATTTCCAGAAGAATTAAATAGTAGTGAGCTTTGAAATAAAGGGAACTGATTGGAGAACTGAATTTTCTCTCTGGCAACTATATAGAATCACTATAGAAACAACTTTTTTACTTCTTCCTAACTGCAGAACCATTTTCTGAAATAGAATGTTAAAAATGAGTTTTAAAACAAATGTTCAGTGTTTGAAGTAGATGGTGTCTGCTTATTTTAATTCTCTTCTTTCTCCTTTGACTTCTGAGTTTTTAGTTCAGCTGCTTTTTTATTTAAATAAAAGTATTCCCTTGTTGTCAGTGTTTCTGTGATCAGTAAAGGTTTTTGTCTGACCTAAGCTGACACCAAATTTGAGAGTAATTGTGTAATAACAGTTTTTGTAGAATTTACTAACCAAACCATTCAAAAACTTTTAAGTCCTCCATGTTTTCAGTGAGGATGAAAACAGTCTAGTGTATCTGAAGTGAATATTGTCCTTCAGAGGTCATTGACTTCATAGGGGTTCATCCCGTGTGCCTTTTAGCATGCACACTAGTGAGGTTGAGTTCCAGAGCTAGTTTAGCTGAGCAGGGCACAACTAGTTCTAGTAGTTGTCTCATTTAATGGAAACTCTGTGGTTCTACAGAAGCAAGGGACAAGCTGTAAAACAAACCGGGGGGAGTGAGGGTGGTGGTGTGTGCACGTGTGTGTGTATATTGAGGAGCTGTACTTCTTTTCCTGTACTTGCATCTTATAACACAATTTCGGTGGTTTTGCTTTACAATTTAGTGGCACTGGTTAGTGTAATTGGAATGGCTTCTTCCCTTTCATGTAAGGTTGAGTCTGTGTGTAAAAGTTCTGAGGAAAGAGGATGAATGAAGGACTGTCTGAAACTGGTTTTAGGCATCCATGTCATTGCGAAGGCGCTGCTTGCTGTTCCTTGCCTTCTTGTGAGGCAGGAATGAGTTTTTGTTTAGGGAGCAAAACATAGGTTCTTTCTCGTGTGAGCATAAATACTTGAATGGAAGCTTCTGAATTAGGTATGGGTTTGTTCAACCTCTCAGAATGCCTGTTTAGAGAAGTTCCACAGGGTTACATAAGCTGATCTGAAGCCATTCTCGCTCACTCTTTGTATCTTCTAGCTGGTCAAATACCAGCTCTCTTTGAAAGTCGTTAATGCATTTAATTTTTATATAATTGTAATCCAATAGAATTGTCATTTATTGGTAGTTCCTTACTGAATGTTAACTTTTAAAACACTCAAGTAAAAATGTAGTGCTAAACAGTCTGCTTTGTCTTCTGTTTTCAGTCGACGTGGCACAAGTCTAATGGAAGATGATGAAGAGCCAATTGTTGAAGATGTGATGATGTCATCAGAAGGGCGGATCGAAGATCTGAATGAAGGCATGGATTTTGACACCATGGACATAGACCTAGTAAGAAAGTTGTTTGCTTTGTTTTTTGTTACTGCATTTTGGATTTGTATTTCTGCTTTCAAACTAGAATGTTTCAGTCACTATTCCTTTTGGGGAAACAGAAAAATTATTCTTACAGAATCACTGAATTATTGAGGCTGGAAATCTGTCTGAGCTCATTCAGCCCAGCCTATGGCCTACCATCACCGCATTGGCCAGGCCAGTGCACTAAGGGCCACATCCAGTCTGTCCTTAAACACCTCCAAATTCCTAAATGTCTGCCACTGTGCCACTTCCTGCAATAATCTGAATCTATGAACTCTAGTCCCTGTAAATTCTTACCCCTTGAGAGTTTCCTCCATTTTATTATTGTGGTTTAAAATCTGGTTATTTTCTGAAATGACGGTTAACATGTTTCCTTGCTTTCTAAAGCCACCATCAAAGAACAGGAGAGAAAGAACAGAACTAAAACCAGATTTCTTTGACCCCGCATCAATCATGGATGAATCGGTAGGTTAACTTACATAAGTGGAAAATAATGTACAATCAATCTGAAGGTAACAATACTTTCTTGAGATTAAGTGCAAAGAAAACAATCCTTAGGTCATCTGCATTAGCTTCTTTTGGCAGTACAGTTGGTGCAGTATTTCATGCTGTAAATAAGCTTCATAAATTTGGAGGTAGTCAGTGTTCTTTGCAAGCTTATAGGATTTTTGTTCTGAATACTGCAATATGTAGCCATGGTAAAATCAAATGCCTTTGAAAATGCAGAAGGAAAACACATCTGGTGTGGAACAAAACCCTTGCAGAGCTTGGTAGCAAAGAGCTTTTAAAATGCAGTAACGTTGTGCATAGATGATATTAAAAGCAAGCTTCCTGCAGCAATGAGCTTAGCTCAGTGACTAATGGCTTTACTAACTGTCAGCATTGGATGGTTTGCAGATTTTGGGTTTTTTTGTGGTTTGCTATTTTTCTGATTGGCGTATTTACTTTTGTGCATAAATAATGGAGAAAATAGAGATAATACAGGTATCTGTTTATAGAGATGAGAGGTATTTTTTTCTTTCCATATAAAGTTTTAGGTCCAAAACATCCGAAGTCTGTAGTTTCTGCTTGCAGTTGCCCTTTTTTCCGACTTCATAAATCTGCAGTCTCTATTTCCTTTTAAAAACTCTGCATGAGGGATTCCTTCTGTCTTGAACTACTTGTAATGTATGCAGCCATTTTTGACCTTGTGTAGCTGGTACAAAATTACACTGGAAATAACAAGCTGCAGCAAGCCAGCAGAGGACAGTACAACAAGGCTTCCTGGGAATCTTTGGACAGCTTGGTGGAATTTGGAAGACGGTTATGTATTTATTTTTTTTACAGTGTTGTTGCAGCATGAACCTGTTGTTATGGGAGAAAGAAGTCTTAAATACTGTTTTAAATGAAAATCCATTTATTTTGTACCAGTAGGCCTTTGCTTTAGTACTAATGAATCAGATTAGGTTGTGCATCCAGCTGTTGTGTGTTTTGTTCTTCAAGTAACATTGAGAAAGTATCTCACCTATTTCCTGATGTTCTGTTTTAATCTGTTTTAAAGTAGTTCTTCCCTTCCTCATTTTATTTGATCTCTGAAACACTAGTTACTCCTAATTCTGACAATGCTGAAAATGTGGCCCTTTGCAGGTGCATTTCATTGCTTCCAGAAACCTTTCTGCTTTCCAGTTTGTAAACTAATTAAGAGTTCAATCAGTTTCCCAGTAGCCAGGTTTCTCCCTCTTGCACTTTATTTCTCATGCCCTACTCATCCGTGTAAGCTCTGCAGCTGCCGTGTGGGCTTGTCACCACAGGATGGCAGCCGCCCCGAGCACCAAGTCTCTGCCAGCTGCTCTAGCCTGTTCCCAGAGCTCGGTGCCAGCAGAACAAGCTCGATCCTCTTCCTCTGTGGGCAGGGAGCGCTGAGGCGTCCCCGTGAGTTGATGCAGTCAAAAGGGCAGCGCTAGACGGGCAGGATGCAGCGAGGAGGGTTAAGCTGAAAGTAGGACTACAGAGGACACAGCTGCTCTTTAGCTAAACCCCACCTAAACAAACTTCAACTGCCTTGTGGAGAAAGCTCTGCTGATAGCTCAGGACACAGCATGAAATCAGAACTGGAGTTAACAGTCAGGTTTTCAATTGTGAAAACCTTACTCTGAACAAAGTTAGTTTTCTTTATTCAGATGATTTCTTTCAGAGGTCCATTATTCTTGGAGTCGTTGCACGTGTTCTCAACAGACATAGGCAGAATAAAGATGTTTAATTTATACAGATGTACATGGTTGATGATAGAACTTTAGCTGTTCTTTTCACTGTGACCAGGTGTTGCTGACACCAGAGGCAGTTGTTCCTCTGTGCTACCTTGTCTAAAGGGAATTTACTACCAGAAGCTGAAAAAATGAGTTTGTAAACAGATAAAGTGAAGAGTGCTGTTGAGGGTCAGGAAAACTAAGTAGCTCATGGCTCTTTTAGATTTTATGAAGTTCTTCAAAATCCACAGCAATCACAAGATACAGGTCTTCTGAGGGTTGTTTTTTGGTGGTACCTGCTTCCACTGGTTTAGAAAACTCTATGGCTTGCTCCCATGTGTGAAGTGGGAATGGACTCAGTTTCAGGAAGCTTTTCTTTCACTTAATTGCAGTCTTCTGAAGGACAACAGTTTTGATTTCACCTCGCTTTTTTTTGTTTTCCACTGTCTTCCTGACAGAGTTGCTCTATGTAATAGGAAATGCTAAGTTTGTGGCTGACTGGCTGCTGTGAGATGACTTGTTGTTTTTATCAACAGGCACAGCAGCCACCAGCTTGCAGAGTGTTTTGTCACAGGTTTAGTTCTGGAAACAACACATTTAATTGCAGCTTTTAAGGTTTAGAGAATGCTGCTGTCAAAAAACAGTCTTAAGCTAGATGATGAAACTAGAAATGATTTGGCAATTCTTAACCAATTAAAGCACAATCTTTATCCCATTCTGACTGGATTCAGTTGAATTGCAAGTGTGGGAAAACTATTTTCTAATGAAAGAGGTGCCCTTTTCATATAATTCCCTAAATCACAGTGTGGTGAACCTGGTTTGGAAGTAAAATAAACTTACAATGCCTTAACATATCTTGGAGTGTCTTAATCTTAAACCATATACTGATTGCTTTGTTTTTGTTAACTGTGTAGTAGACTACAAATTGACACCATTTCTAACTTTTTTTTTAGGTTCTTGGGGTGTCAATGTTTTAATACCAGAGCAGCAAATAAATCAGTGGTGAAGTCATTTTCTAAGTGGAAGAGGAAGTTTTTCAATACAAAATTGTGGTAGATACAGTGAAATTCTGAACAGATTTTTCTCTAAGGAGAATGACATGCTGTCAAGATCAAGTGCATTGAAGGGGCAGTTTTGTTTGCCTGAAAAAAAAACAAAAAAGAAAAAAGAAATGTAAAGGACAAGTAAACAATTTGAGGATAAGCTACACTTTTTGTTGGGGGAAAACAAACAAAATCAATATTTTATTTATGTGCTATCAGTTTCTCTCTGGATCATAAGTATTCCCTCTGAGTTTTAATCTCGTCTAGTCGGAGAGGTGTTTGGTACAGATTTCAGCCCCTCTCTATACTTTTGCTGGCTATTCTTAAATAATCATGAGCTCTGATGGATTGCTGTTTACATCCATGAACTGAAATAAGAAATGGATTGGTTTTCTTACAGTGATAGAACCAGAAGAGTGTCAGTATTTTAAATTTGATGCAAACTTCAGTAACGGAAGGTTTGTATTAATTAATCATGGGGGGTGAAAAATAAATACATAAAGCAGAATTTTAACAGCTTTTTAATCAAAACCACACTTTTCTTCCAAAAGCTTCATGCTAGCCTTCTCAGAAAGGTCCGTTAACTATGAACGAGCAGAAAGCCGCCGATCTCAATCGTGCTTACCCGTTACCAACCCTGAAAGTTTGCTTGTCCTTTAAGAAAAATGTAATGTTGTGAAATTACTTCCAGTAGTGCCACTGTATTTTGTCTCCAAATAAAAGAAGCTTATTGTAGTATGTTTGCAGAAAAATTCTAAACAAAAATTATACAGCTTATTAGAGTGTGGGAATAGGGATCTAAATTTTAAATAAAATTATATATATATATAAATTGGTGCTGATTTTATAATTGCGCAGTTTGTTTAGTTTTTTCTTACTTTTAAATTCCAACTTAAAATTATGAGGTTTCAGAAATATATTGAAAGTTTAACAATGTTTAAAAAAATAGAAGAGCATGAGAAGTCATGCTTTAAAAAATGATTTTTAAATTTGTATTTTATATTGTTTTATCTATCTGTCTTTGCAAGCAGTCTTCAGGTTAAAGATACTTCTAACAGGTTACAGTACATTTCCTCTGTATGTAAATTAGATTGGTTAATAGAAATTCATAAACAATCCATAATATCCTTTGAAAGCTAAGCTTTAAAACTCTCATTTTGTGTCCATTCACAAATCAGTTTGGTCTAAAACAGCGAGTGGATCCTGCGCCATTTGACACTGACTCATTTTGCAAGGCTTAGGCAGCTAGCCATCGTTTTAAAGGAAAGATGAACTCCTCTGACACGTGTATATGTGTTGTCAGTTTTCTCTCAGTTCTTCAGGTATCTTTATGTTAATCATTCCATGCCTTAACACGCTTGCAATACGAGAACCTACCCACCTGGGTGAATCCAACAAGGCTTCCTGTTTTTAGACTTCAGAAATGACCCATTCGGCTGTGGTAGCCAAAAAACCATAGATTATTGCAAGGATCACAATAAAAAATAGAGTTCTTTTACTAAGTCACAGGGTAACACCGAACTTGAAACTAGATCTGCCTAACTCATTTTACATAAATAAATACTCTCATGTCTAAAAGTACTGCCTATATTGTTTTTCACACCACTGCATTTACTAGAACTGCTGAGAGGACTGTATATATGATTTTAAACTTAAGTTGATTTTTCTTACTCTTGAAGGAGTGTTATTTTGTGAAAGCAGTTCTTACAGCTTTGTTTTCAACCAGCTAAAAAATGTTTTATATATTTACCTTAACCTGTTGTCCTCCACATTCTATTGTCCTAATTGTACTGTTTTCTGATTTGTATTTATGTCTTGAGACAGTAACTTTTTGAATAAAAATAAACCTACAGTATGTTGTATGTTTGATCTTTTTAAATCGGGGTTAGGGGAGGACAGCTGGAGCGAAGGGGTGTGAGTTAATGCAAATGTTATGTTTATAGAAATCAAAGAATCTTTTTCCATGTCTTTTAAGTGTTTGTCTCAGAGTTGGGATAATGTATGAAAAACCTGCACTGTTTTATATTTGTAATAAATTGTACAAGTTTTTAAAATGTGAATAAAGCACTAATTGGGTAATAATTTAAAGAAGAAAAGCTAATGCAATCATGATTGTTTTAAATATGCTTTAATTTGAGAGAAACTTGTTAAAAGAATTAGTGTAAATATGAGAGTGAGCTTTTCAAGA
The DNA here is from genome assembly GCA_013397515.1 of Upupa epops. NCBI lineage: Eukaryota > Metazoa > Chordata > Aves > Bucerotiformes > Upupidae > Upupa > Upupa epops. Next base: position 185,796 of record VZRI01004008.1, on the reverse strand, counting down.
GGTTAGTTACCTGCAAATAAACTTTTTTTAACATTTGTATAGAACTTTTACATGCTAAGAAATCAATGGTTAATTATTTTCGTGTTGCGTTTTCTAAAGGTGTATCGATAAGCCTCTTCTCTTGGCTTCATTTTCCTAGTAACTTTTAATCCAATGTTATTGCCAATGCTTTGGATGCAGGCGTTGGAGATGATGTATAGATAGTTTCCGGCTGAAATACCACTACCTGTGTGTGGTGATTTCAAGTCTCTCTGTCATACACCTGAGCAGTGCTTTCAGCTTCAGAGGTCAGAGAGCAAGGAAATGGGGGTGGGGGGGT
>VZRI01004008.1:164533-185426 GCA_013397515.1 Upupa epops | reverse complement strand
GGGGGGGACCCAGAAATCGTAAAACATCTCTGCTTCCCCCCCAGAACAGATGAGCAGCTCTGGCTGTGCATTGCAAACTCCTTTTTGCTACAAGATTTTTACAACAGTCATTTAAAAACCTTAAGAGATAATACTCCTGGTCCTTGCTAATGTAACATTGGATTGTTTTTAATTATTTACAAATGTTAATTCCTGTCTCTAAATCCTGCTGTAAATTCAGTAGTATCTTGTGGAAAATGGTTTGAGTAGGTTCTGAGTTTATAACATGGGAAAAATACCTTCTCTCTGCAATGTGAAGTCTGTTCTACTTCTGTCATGTTAGCACAAAAGAGCCTATAAATGAAAGAAACTTGAGTTTTGAAGATAACATGACAAAAATGTGTAGAAACCAACAAACAGCTCCGAGAAGGTAAAGCCTGTCCTCTAATTTGCCAGATAGGCCGCAGAGAAGATGCTGACACAAAATGAAATTGAAAGGAATAGTCTTCGCATATTCTGTACAAAGTATTTCTTGATATTAAACAACCAAAGACAATGTGTAAGAAGGTAGTGATGCTCTTGTCTGTTTGTTGGGTGTTTTCCTTTGGATGATGCAGTGCTACTTCCTGAAGCTTGTTAGAGCCACTAAATCCATGTCATCTCTGCTCTTTGTGTTACTAAATAATTGCCTCTCTGAAGTTGTCTCCTGTTTTCCTGGTGGTTTACATGCATGCCTGTCCTAGCAGAGGTTTGCAGGGAGCCAGTGCTCTTGTCTCCCTACCCAGAATGAATCTACTGGGTTTTTGGAGATGCTTTGATTCATACTAGTGTTTTGCTGCTGTTCAGCCTATAGCCACCCTGTTCCTGTCTTTTTTTCCTTTTAATATGCACATGTTTATCCCGAGCTTGTTCGTATCGACACTAGTGTGGCCAGCAGGACTAGGGACATAATCCTCCCTCTGTACTGGGCACTAGTGAGACCTCCTCTCAAGTAGTGGGGGCAGTTTTGGGCACCTCACTTCAAGAAAGAGATTGAGGGGCTGGAACAGGTCCAGCGGAGGAATGAAGCTGGAGAAGGGACTGGATGGCAAGGCTAATGAGGAGAGGCTGAGTAAGCTGGGGGATGTTTAGCCTGGAGGAGATGACCTCAGGAGGGACCTTCTCCCTCCTGGTTGTAGTCAGGGGGTTGAGCTCTTCTCTCAGGCAGCCAGCACCAGGATGAGGGCAGGGCCTGAAACTGCCAGTTACAGTTAGGTAACAGTACAGTACAGGTACAGTTAGGTGGTGCAGCGGTAGGAACCTCAAACCTTACCCAGGAAAATGTGCAAGAGCCTGTTGAAGTGATTTCTTGGCTGAAACGTGAACTGAATTGGAGAAACAGCTGCACCTATCGCTATTACAAGTAAAATCTGGTAACAGCTTAAATTCTACACCTTTAGAAAAGACATTAAAGTTACTGTAAATGTAAATCAAAATAAGCTTCCGGATTTTGCTTTAGGAAGGGGATGTGAGGTGGTCTTGGTTTGAGTTAGAACAAAACTACTTCTGGTCAGCGGTTTTACTTTACAGCTGTCTCTCTGCAGACAGTGGCTGCTTCTACAATTGACAGTGCTTGCTGTTCAGTAACTGCCAGGAGCTGGATTGGAGAAGGGCTCTGGCTTAGACTCTCTCCTGTGAGAAGCAGGATCACTGATAAACATGTGGCAAGTGAGAGGCTGCACCTGTGGGGAGGAGTGGGCAGGGCAAGTGAGCCTAAATGCACCCAGCAGGGGGTTATGTATATGTCATATTGGGTAGAGGGCATCTGTTCTTCCTGTGGCTGGCCCAGCCTCAGCCCTTGGCAGAGTTTGGTTAACACTTCATGGAAGTGTTGAAGAAAGATGAGTTTTCAGAGGAATTGATTAATTAGTTTGAAGACAGTGCCTTGTGTTGAGTGGGGTAGTGACAGTTTGGGTGGATGCAAGCAGCAGCAGGTTCTTTCGTGCTTGGTGCCATCCTAGATGGCTCTTTTGAGTAAGCAACCAACGTCCTGTTTATTTCTGTTCCAGGAATGCTTTGGGGAGGGGTATTTTCCTCTGGGTCCTTGCCCTGTTAACCTTTTATTTGTCAGAACTTTAACTTAGAATCCTGTCCATTTAGATGTTCTCTAGACTGCTCAGTCACCACACTTGAGCTTTAGCTTTTTTTCTGTTCCGCTTTCTCTCAGAATGGCCCCTCAGGTCTGTTAGCTGGTGCCGTAAGACAGCAGTTCATTGGGCAACTGTGTGAACCTTGTGCTGTAGTTCCTGCACGTGGCTAGTGGTTGGGTCGGGGATGTGGTGTGTATGATGGAGCTTCACCTGAACCTTCTGACCTCGTGCTGCTTAGGCAGGGTTTATCTGCTGGAGTGTGTTGGCAGCTCCACAGAGAACCTCGTGCCACACAGTGGCTGTTTCACGAAGACATGCGAGTTGCTGTTCTAAATAGCAGTTAAACCACAGCTCTGGAGCAACGTCCACACAGATCTCTTACTGTTCTAGCATGCACATTTCACAGGTCTGTGCTGTGTTTTCTTCTGAGATGGCTGCACCTCCGCCAAAGGTGGAAAAGCAGACCGCATCCTCTTGTTTGTTATGTTCACAAAAGTTCTTAAAGATGTGGCACAGTTTATGTTTAGCCCTTTCTTTGTGTTTTTTCATCTGAAAACGTGGAGCTGTCTTACATGACTGTTCGAGTGTATCAACTGCCACAACCTGCCTTTTCTTTCTCTTTCTGGCTGCCTTCAAGATTTTCAAATCTTGAAAAGCAGAGGTTTTGGGGCAGTTTTTTTAACTGAAGTTTTCTGTGACAGCTGGGAATTGAAGGTCTTTGTGAAGCCCACTGCAGATTAGGGAATTGGCTTTGTCAGCCGCTGAAAACATCATTTCTTCATCTTTGTCCTGTCTGAGTGTGTTCCGACTTAGGGGCATGTTGTGTCAACTGCAACAGGGGCAGCTTGTGCCTGCAGATGTGCCTTACCTGAGATCATGCTCGGTGAGAGCTGCTTGGTTCAAGTGCCATGAAGCTGAAAGGAGCCTGTTCTTTTTAAGATTACTTCTGTTACAAATTCTTCCTCTTTTTAAAAACCTTGTAATGCTTCATCTGCTTCAGAGCAGCTTGTAACTCATGTAGTTCTCCAGCTCACCTGGGTGGATTTGTGGAGCTTGATGGAGTGATGCAGTGCCTTGGAGAATGGAGGCGTTGCTGAGGACACGTGGGGGAAATTCCCGCGGTGGAACACGCACGCCAGCTCAATGTGATAAAGCAAGTTCAACTTTATTAGCGTACTGCAGTGGCTTTTATAGCAAACCTTTGGCACTTACTTCACTGCTTACAGTGTACAGCTGTCCTCACATCATTGGTCACAGCCTCAGAGGTCACCTGTTGGTCACAATGTAAAGGCTTGTCCTCGTGTCACTGGCCATGGCCTCAGAGGTCATCTTCTAGGACCCCTCCTGCTTGCGGCTTCAGCGAGGGTTAATTTCCTCTCATGTCCAGGTTTTGCTTCCGCTCAGGTGCCGATGCTGCTGGCAAGTGTCCAGGTCGGGCCCCGGCCCCTGCTGACAGCCTGACTTATGTCAGGGATCTAAAACCTACAGCTTAACTGTTTACCTCCTTATACTTAACTGCCTGTTTCATAACTCTGTCCTCATGGTTACCATCAAAGCCTAGGTTGTGCAACATCTCTAGGGACCCATGTCCCTTCTCCTTAAGCCAGTCTGCAACAATGACACATGTGGTTGCAGCTGTTTGTCCTTTTCCTGGGGTTTTCCCAACTGCTTGTGGGCTGCTGATGACCTATCACAGACTGTGGACTTCAGGCAGTTCAGAAGCATCACCTCTTCACATGCTGATCCCCTAGTTAACTTAGGTTTGTGTCACTTGCTCCATTATTAAAAACCTGCAGTTTAGACTTCCTTAAATCCCTGCCTGCGAGGGAAGTCCAGTCTAGCAGCTTGTGTGGTTCCTCCTCAGGCTCCACCTTCTGCGTGGTGTCAGAGGGGGTGCCTGTCTCCCATCTGCAATGGTGATGAGTTACATCACATTCTGTGTTTACTTAGGGCCAAACTGATCGTGTGCACCTGAGTCAGCTGCAGCCTGGCTCCTCCAGGCAGAACACCTCAACATTCCCTTTGCTGTCTGTTTTGAACTGAGGAGTGTGGCTAGCTTGAGCTGGACAAGTGCTGTCAGGGCTCACCAGCCTGTATTTAGAAAGGCCTTACTCTGCTCTAACAAGTCAGTTCTTTATTGTCATTATCCTTGGGTGCTGTGGTGAGAGCTAGGCAGCGGGCAGAGGTGCTTGGCTTGTGCAGGGGCACGCACAAGGTGTGTGATCACAGGATTCTTGCTGCTTTCTCTATTTCAGAACCAGCGTTTGTGTTGCTAGATCTCCTCTCAACAACTCAAGGTGTGTAGGAGGATGGGTGTTGCAGGAATTGAAATGGAATGGTTTTGGGGCTTTGTCTTTGGAGGCAGATGAGTATTGTTCAGCAAACCGGTGTTTATGGTTCAGCTGGTTGAAGACTTATGCCTGGAAAGGGTACTGCCATCAGCTGTGCCCAGGAGTGTTCCAGCTGATAACACCTTCAGCTCCAAGCACTGTGAGATTGTCAAAGCAATGCCTTGTAGCTTTTGCAAAAGTCAAAGTGTTAATTCTGTTTTCGTTCTAGTGCCGTAACGTTTGAGGATGAGCCTTACACGGCTTCATATGAGAATTACATCTGAGTGTAAAACTTGTGGTAACTTACTTGCTGTATTTCTCCTCTCTCATTTGTTCCAACATCGGGTGGTTTGTGTTAGTTACTACTTTTGTCCCTAGCTGACTTTCAGGTGCTTTTTTTCTGCCACCCTCCTGAAATACAGGGACCCTTTCTCGTTTCTTTCCATCCCTGTTGTCTTTTTTAAAAGTCTGTTTGAAGAACCAGGGCTTTTTAATGCTGTTTCAGAACAGCTCTGACACCCTGCACATTGCCAAGGGAAGATAACCTTCATGTTAACCAGAGGTTTGAGACTTTTGAGACTTTTGAGACAACCCCTGGTCTCCAGCCAGACTGAGGAGAAGTATGTATTCGTGACGTCCAAAGTACTGTTAAAGCAACCAAATATATTTAGGTTTAGGATATCCAGCCTGGCTATAATATTAAAGTAGCTGGTAAAATCATAGAAACACTGGTGGGAAAGGATCTGTCGAGATCATCTGTCCCAGCAGCCCTCTGAAACTTGGAGCCAGCTAGTTGCAGTCAGCCTGAGCAGAGCAGTTTACCCTTTCCACAGAAGCATGGGTGTAACCTGCTGCCCCCTGTCCTGTGACACACAGCCTTTGTGTGTGTCCCAGTGGAACAACATAAACCACGGCTCTTTTCTCATCTCCACCACATGCCCAAGTGACCTGGAAGGCCAATAGCATTCTGGCTTGTATCAGGAACAGTGTGGCCAACAGGACTAGGGATGTCATTCTCCTCCTGTACTGGGCACTGGTGAGGCCTTCCTTCAAGTACTGGGGGCAGTTCTGGGCCCCTTACTTCAAGAGATTGAGGGGCTGGAGTGGGTGGGTCCAGAGGAGCAACCAGGCTGGGCAAGGGACTGGAAGCAAAGTCTGATGAGGAGAGGCTGAGGGAGCTGGGGGTGTTTAGTCTCAGGAGGGAACTTCTCCCCAACTCCCTGAAGGGAGGTTGTAGTCAGGTGGGGGTCAAGCTCTTCTCCCTGGCAACTAGGGCCAGGACAAGAGGGTAGGGCCTGAAGCTGCCAAGGGAGGGTTAGGTTGGATGATAGGAAGCCCTTCCTCATGGAAAGGGTGATCAGAGCCTGGACTGGACTGCCCAGGGCAGTGGTGGAGTCCCCATCCCTGGAGGTGTTTAAGGGACAGCCTGGCTGTGGTCCTTAGTGCCCTGGTCTGGCTGATGGGGTGGATGAGCAGAGAGTGCTTGTCCTGACTCAACAATTCTGCAAGACTCTTACCTTTCCACAGGTGAGTGATCATAAATAAAATAGCAAATACTTGTGGAGATCAAAGGGGTTAATTGCTGGATTAAAATAGTCTGAGATCTGTGTCTTAGGAAAATATTAATGTGTTAAGGAAATATTAAATCACAGGAGCCTCTAACAGAAATGAAGGAGCTGGCAGAGTGGGAGGATAAGCCAGGAGATGTTTACATGGGTTTAGTGGTGGAGAAATTTGTGAGTGGATTGTGCTGCAGTGCTGCCAGGATGGGATTTGCAGATGTTGGGATGCATAATGGAAAATAGGTGTTAAGTGCCAGAGCGTCACTCTGGGGCCTGTTGGACTTCTGGAGGAGATGAAGGTCAGTTAGGTGCTGTTTGGCTCCTGGAGTGGGCTTCATCATTCTTAGGTTTGCCCAGAAATAGTGTGAAGCTTTTGTTCAGGCTTAAGGGCAGCATGAACAGAGCTAAATTAATTAGTGGGCCCAGCCCAGCAGCACCAGTGGTGATGCTGAGCTGTGCAGTCTCCTCACCTCCCTGTTAAATTCCTCAGTTGCCTGATAGACTTCCACAGTACAGAGTGCCTCCCTGCAGTGGTGGGGTTGTGTTTCTGGCTGTCAAGAGCTATATGGCCACCTAGAAAGCTCCCTTAGGAGATCTGAACCATGAATTCCATGGAACCACAGTTCCTTCTAGGGAAGGGTTTGGTTGGGTCCCTTACAGCACACACTGGTATGGATCAGTAGGGTTTGAATAACCTGGTTATTCCATTCCTATGACAAGCTCCTTTCCCTCTCCCCTATTTCTCTTGTAAGGCCCTTCTGAAGCTCACACCCAGTTACAACAGGGTCCTCACCACAGTGGGGCAGCCTTTAGCTGGGGATTTGGGAAAAGGTTCTTCCCAAATCATCAAAAAGACCTCCTGTCTGAAAGAAAAGTTAATTCAAACTCCGTGCACATCCAGCATGAATTTGCGATAGAAGCTCTACAGAAGCCAGTCATCCAACTTCCCACATGGCCCCAAAATTTTCTTTAGGTGTCTTTTGGGTTTTTTTCCCCATTTCGTGGTCACCCAACCCAGGAGTAGAGGGTGGGTGCCTTGCAGTGGGTGTTGTGGAGCAGCCTCTCCCTGCCAGCACCCGTCACCTCAGCCTGACAGAAGCATCTCAAAGCATCAGGCGCTGCAGAGTGGGTGCCAGTGAAACATAATCGCAGTGACACGGGGAACCACATGGCTACTGCTTGGAGTTAGACGATGACAGGAGATGTTCAGGTATTTGGGTTTGTTAGTAGCCCTTAATCTGTCCTTTTCAGCTATCCTTCGATCTGACCTTTCTTCCCCTACAATTGCTCCAGTTCCTTAACTCATAAGGCCATTTTACAACTAACTGTGCAACATGGTGGTGGCTAGTGAGAGGGCACAAACCCCCAGCAAATGCCACCATTTTAGTTTAAAATTAGAATAGTTTTAAACGGGAATTTGATTGCCCCATTCAGCTCCTGAGCTGGTTTGTCAGGACCTGAGTGGCACTGATCCCTGCATCATTTAAGACAGATCAGTGTCATTTCAGAAGGGATTTAGGATCTATCCAATGTGATGTGCTTCCCATCAAAAGGGGTTTCTGTCTGTACCCTCCCAGTGGTGGGTGAAGTCTCCTCGGTACTGTGGATGGGTTGGGGTTAAGCCGGGCTTTTCCACTTGGTCAGGTGTCGTGACTGTAGGGTTTGAGAAGCAGGAACAAAGCCCTTCCCATCTTTGAGGAATGATCAGACAACCTTGGATGGCTCTGGGTTTCTCTTGCCTCTGTTTTACATTTCACAGAACTGACCCCATAAACCTGCTTTAAATTCCTCAGCGTTTCTCTCCTGCTGTGCAGAGCCCTGTGGCCTTGGGAGCAGAGCTGGGGGCTCTGCATCTGTGAGCTTCCTAGGGACCGCACTGAGGAGGGGTTTGGAGTGGAGAGCTATGGGGGAAACACGGACCAGGAGTTGCTGCTGGGCTCTAGCAGCATGGAAATAGGTGTCTTCTTCAGTGGGGAAACAGGCCCAGGAGAGCCTCTGCTGTGCCTGGGTGAGGATGGCTCTGCTGCTGGGTCCTCGCTCTGGGGATGGTTGGGGAGTTTTTGAACTGGTCCTTATTGCTGTTTCTGCAAGGACATGCAAGAGCACAGCTAGGCTTGTTCTATTCAGGTCAGTTCTTACTACCCTGTGGAGATGGAGAGGTTCTGCTTATCCTGAGAGAGGCTGGGAGTTAGGCAGGGCAGTGTCTTTACAGCAGGACTCTGGGTGCAGCAGTGATGGAGGCACTGGAGGGGAGCAATGGGGGTTCAGACTTGTCCTGAGAGTGGTCTCATGGGCTGTCCTGGTGGGATCCAGGTGTGAGGTTGCCCCATCTCCCACCACAGTGTTTCTTTGTGTGAGTCGGAGACTTGCATGGGGAGAAGGGTGGCTCTGGCTGGGCAGGTGCTGTCAGCTGTTCCAACTGCTCTAGAGTAGAATGTGAGCAAAACCAGGATCCTCTGTCATTGCAGCTGCTGGGCAGGAGGCTGAAGCTGCGTGGGCTGCTGAGCAGGACCTGATGTACAGACCAGCTCTCCAGTGCCAGGGCGGTGTCTGAGCTGCAGACAAACTTGCTCCAGTTACTGTAGTTGTTGCAGCACTGGTGTAGCCTGTCGTTCCCTGCCAAGTTCCTGGGAGCCACACAGAGCCTCTCACTGAAACAGTTATTGCTGACCACCTTCTCTTTGAGCCAAGCACCAGAACCACCTCCTGCCAGTTACCTGCACATCACAAACCCCCTTCCCCTGAGCCAGTGCTGCGTGTGTCCAGTGGGATGAGGCCAAGCAGGACACAGAGGATCTAAATTTTGGGCTTATTGCACAACACCTGGACACATCTGTTCCAGAGCAGTGTCTGTGTGGGCAGGAGGGGATGCGATGGCCTCCTGGAAGTGGCTTCCCAGCTTGTGGGAGCCCTCCCAACCCAGAGGCAGTGATGTGTCAGAGCTGCAGGAGACCAGGACGGATGGACAAGAATCAGGAGGTGAGAGAAGAGAGACGGCAGCAGGTTGTGCTCACACTGGCCTGGTTAATTCAGCAGAGGGGCTCTATTTTTGTGGCCTCCTCTGGATCTGCTCCATCAATTCCCTGTCCTTCTTGTACTGAGGGCTCCAGAGCTGGATGCAGGACTCCAGGTGAGTTCTTACCAGGATAGTATCATCTCAGGGTGCATGGCTATGCCTGGGACTGTGCTTGCTGGGAACAGGGAAGGGCTTCTGCTCTGGCCACCACCAGCTTTTCTTGTGAGAGAGCCAGCTTGTAATCCAGGAGGGGATTTTCTAGGGAAGCAGAGGGGTCAGCTCCAAGCAGAGAGGTTGGATGCTGGGCAGAGGTCTGTCCTCAGTGCTGCCAAGAGCTGTTTCCAGAGGAAGAATTTAATTTCTAGAACAGCTCAGAAAGAGTGGTGGGATGGACTCATGCTGCTATGAGCCTCTTGCTCCTGCCAAGGCATTTGGAGAGGCTGAGTGTTTTAGGCAGGCTTGCCACCAAAACTTGCCCAGAGGATCGGGATGAGCCTGGCCATGGCAGCAGTAGCCCAGAAACAGCTCCTCAGCTGTGCCAGCCTTCCCCCAGAGCATTCCCTCTCTGAAGGGATGTGCAAGCTCTTGCAGCTATTGTTAGCATCTTTAACTTAGTGATGTGCAGGTGTGATGGAGAGAAAAGGCAATTTCACTTTTTTCAATCCCTCTAAATGATTTATTCCTCATTTCCCCAAGCTCAGCCTTTCACTAGGGAGCTGCAGCTCAGCCCATTCATTGTCCTCCTTCCAGGGGTTAGAGGAGGTCAGGTTCCTCCCTGTGCACACCCAGCTGCTCCACAGCTGGGGGAGAGCTGCTGCTTTCTTCTCAGTGTCTGCAGACAGATTTCTGGAACTTCAGTGCCCACAGCTTCTGCTGGGAACCCCCTGCAGACCCCACACCTCCTGGGAGCTGCTCCCTCCTTCCAAACAGTGGAGGGACTGGGTTTGAGTCTGGGAACCCTGCTTGTGGTTTTGGAATGGTTCAGCAATTCATGGCTTTTGTACCTTTTCAGATTCCTGTCCTGTTGGGAACTTGGTAGAGTTCCCACTCCACAGCCTACTGCCTGTCCAGTAGTTTTCTTGAAATAAAACTGATGAGGCAACAGACACTGAGGGACCTCACTGTGTGGATCCAGGGGAAGCCATGAAGATCAGAGGGCTGGAGCCTCCTGAGAAGACAGTTTGTTAGTGTTTGGGTTGGTCAGCTTGGAGAAGAGAAGGCTCTTGGGCGACCGTATTATAGCCTTTCAGTGCTTAAAGTGGGCTATAGGAAAGATGGGGAGGAGCTTCTCATTAGGGAGCACAATGACAGGATGAGTGGTGGTTTCAGACTGAAACAGGGGAGATTAAGATTTAGATATAATGAAGAAATTCCTCCCTTTGAGGGTGCTGAGGCCCTGGAACAGGTTGCACAGGGAGGTTGAGGCTGCTCCATCCCTGGAAGTGTTCAAGGCCAGGTTGGATGGGGTTCTGGGCAACCGGGCCTGGTGGGAGGTATTGTTGCTCACAGCAGGGAGGACCCTACAGCATCACCCTGCAAGCCAAAGGGACTGGCACAAGGCAGACACATGTGGCAAAGAAAGTATTTCCATTGATGTCAAGAGGATGAAGGCTAAAAACCCTGTGTGTTGAGTTTTGTTTACCATAGCCTTGCAGTGGTCTGCTTGGCCCTGGAGTGGGATGTGTCCCCAGGGAGTCACTGGTGCCATCAGATCTGTCCTGCACACAGCTGGGGAGCATAGCTGAGGAACAACCTAGAGGACAGCTGGCTTTGCCCACTAATTTTCTGAATGTAGGTTCTTTCCTGATAAAAAAGGGGGGGAGAAAGAATCACAGAACGTCTGAGGCTGGAAAAGCCTTCTGGGCACATGCAGCCCAGCCCAGGACCTAACATCACCACTTTGGCCTCACCAGGGCACTAAGGGCCACAGCCAGGCTGTCCCTTAAACCCCTCCAGGGATGGCGACTCCACCACTGCCCTGGGCAGTCCAGTCCAGACTCTGATCACCATTTCCATGAGGAAGGGCTTCCTAACATCTAACCTAACCCTTCCCTGGCGCAGCTTCATCTGCTGTCTTGTCCTGGCTCTGGATGCCAGGGAGAAGAGCCTGACCCCCATCTGACTACAACCTCCCTTCAGGGAGTTGGGGAGACGGAGAAGGTCCCTCCTGAGTCTCCTCCAGGCTAAACACCCCCAGTCCCCTCAGCCTCTCCTCATCAGACTTTATTTAGGGGTTTTGTTGGTGTGGGTATGGTTGGATTTGGTAATCTGGTATGTCCTTTCCAAGCACATTTATTCTGTGATTTCCCTCCAGTCCCTTCCCCAGCCTCATTGCTCCTCTGGACTTGCTTCAGCCCCTCAATCACTTTCTTGAAGTGAGACGGCTCAGAACTGCCCCCAGTACTTGAGGGGGGCCTCACCAGTGCCCAGTACAGGGTGACAATGATGCCCCTAGTCCTGCTGGCCATGATGTTCCAGATACAAGCCAGGATGCTATTTGCCTTTTGTACTACCTGGGAACACTACTGGCTCATACAACTGGTTGCCAGCCAGTACTGCCAGATCCATCTCTGCCAGGCTGCTCTTCAGCCAACAGCTTGTCCTTCCTTCTCAGCAGTGGCTGGTGCAAATTTAACTGGATTTGTGATGTTTGAGGGCTGGGAGAAACAGTCAGAACAGTGAATAGGAGCTCTTGGAAGCTGTTCAGTCAACACATTTGATAATAATTACAAAGAACTCAATTTCCTTCTTGCAGGTGATGGTGGAACCATCACTTTCACCACTTCTCCTCGGAGTGGTGCCAGAGTCATGGGCAGGTGGATGAAGGTGCTGATCCCTGCAGCTGTGAAGAGCTGCTTTCAGGCACTGGAACAGGCTCCCTGGGGAACTGGTGGACTCACTGACCTTGGAGGGATTCACAAAACACAGAGATGTGGCACATCAGGACAGCATTTAGTGGACAGGGTGGGGTTGGGTTGGTGGTTGGACTGGATGATCTTGGAGGTCTTTTCCATTCTCAGTGATTTTACAAAACAAAAACTGGAGTTTTCTCAGTACAAGCATGGTCTCAGCTCTGCCTTCCTGTGGAAAAGGGTGATCTGTGCTGTGGGGTGGAGGAGGCCACCCAGTTCCCGCTGGAGGATCCAGATGGAAACAAGCTGGTTGTTTTCCCACAAGATGACCCCAGGCCAGTCATTGCCCGTGGCTGACTGTGCTAGCTACCCCATGGTAAACTCCCAGTTTGCTGCTCGCGCGAGCCTCGGTTCTGTAGGGAAATACTAGTATGAGCCATTGGAATCATAGATTGTGTTTGGTTGGAAAGGACCTTCAAAGGTCACCTAGTGCAACTCCCCTCGGTGAGCAGGAACATCGTCAATTAGCACGAGACGGCAGCGAGGGCCAGGACTCTTCTTGATGCACACTGTTTCCACTGCCTAGAGCAAGCCAAACCACAGCAAAAGAAAACCTTCTAGCTAGGGGGCTTCTCACGAGAAAGTGGGAAGCTGTGGTCTGTTTTGTTTACTTGGTGGTGGCTCCTGTATGAAATGGAAGTCCTGACATCATGCAGGTTCCTCTCTCTCAGGCTTAACTAGTTTTTATCTCACGGTGACACCTGCCAGCTCTGGTCTGGAAGGAGCAGAGATACTCTTCCCTGTGTTAACATGGCTAATGTGATCATCTCTCTGTGGTGTGGTGGTATGGGGCTGGAGGGTTTGTCCCATTGCGTTTGTTGGGGTGGTTCACGCACTCAGGAGAGGAAAATGCTGCAAGTCAAAACCCAGCTCTAAAGCTTGTTTTTGAAAACGAGGAGAATAACAAATCATCCTGACCCAAAATAAGCTGAGTGGTCCCTCACACTGAGCATGAGCATGTGTAGTGGCCATAGCAGTAGTGAAATTTGTTGTGTGGGGTCCTTGTCTGGATTGCCATGTGTCTCATCTGGATGGCCACCAGTGCTGTGGGTCAGAGACCCTGACTGTATTTCAACCAAGAGCTCCCATCTAAAGTGTCAGACGCAAAGGGAGGGTTTAACCAACCCACTGATGAATCTGCAGGCACTGAAACAACTGACTCAGTTTGGAGAAGAAAAGCACCAAGATGTTTTAATTCACTTTTCCCTCCACACGTCAGAGAAAACCCCACAAGACACAGACATCGACACAGAGCGATAACATTCTGTCTTGGCAGCAGCCACGCATTGACTCAGTGTCCAGGATGGAGAGAAGTGAAGAAGGTGGCAGAAGTCTCCAAGGGGGGAGAAGAGGAGAGGGAGTAAGGCGGGCAGCCACTTTCCTTTTCAACACAAAGTTGAAAAGGTGTTTTGGTGTTCAACTTTTCTGCAGAAAACACACAAATTAGACTGACATGTTGAGGCATAACAGCATGTCCTGCTTGGCTTTGAGCTAGTGAAATCAGGCTTTACTGAGCTGCGTCCCATGGTGGAGGCCAACCTGAATCCTTTCATGTCTACCGAGCACAGAGTACTCCTTTTTGTTCCCAGGGTTGTCCAAGCAAGGCGTGTGACTTGAAGAGTAAATGAGGGGCAGAGTCTGTCTATGTGAGCAAGTGGAGCATCCATCTGCACTTGTGGTGGGAGCAGGCGATGGCAGAAGTGGAGTGTGGGAGGATGCTATGGTGGTAGTGCTTCAGACAGCAGCCTCACTGTGTTTCCATCCCTGTGCCTCCCACTGCACTAGATGTCCCTGGGCTCTGGGCTGGGCCTGTTTCTGCTCTGACTGTGCTGTGGGAACAGCAGTGGAGGGTGGGGTGTGTGTTCATGGGGAGTTCATGGGTCAAATCATCAGTTGTGGAAAACCTCTCACTTGGGGATGCTGAGGAAGAGCCCAGGTTCACGAGATGTGCTGCTCCAAGCTGCCTCTGGAACCACACAACACTCTGGGCTGCACTGATGCTTGGAGCTGGTCCCGGACTCCACAGATATCCCAGTGTGACCCACTGTGCTATCTCACAGCCTTGGTCTCTCTTTCCTGCCTGTGCCAGTTCCTCGTCTTCATCTGTGTACAGTCATGAGAGGGAAAATTCCCAGACAGTGCCTGGGGCAGAACTTGGTTCTGATGGATTACCGGGCTGTTTCCCGCATCTCTTGGAGCATTTGGCTTTGTGATCTCCTGGGGATGAACATGCAATACCAGCATCACCTCCTCACTGCCTTCCCTCCTGTGCCCAGGGGGAGCAGCTGTGTGTGTAGGCCTGGGGATGGTCACAGCTCTTCCTGGGCTTGTCAGGGGACAAGCAGCTTTGGTTTATCTGTTGGTTTTCTGCTGGCTGTGACGTCACACTGTCACTGCCCCAGCACCCACCGGGTCCCCAACCACAGCAGTGGCCCTTTCTCACTTCTGTGTCCCTGCTGCAGGGTTAGTCACAGCAGAGGATTCACTTTGACCACCCTGAACAGGGCAGCTGGCAGGTAGAAGCACAGACATCAGTGTCAGTGTGTCCCAGCAGCTTTCTCCCCCTCTTTGGTTTGGGTCAGTCAAGGCCACTGGGCCAGGACTGAGGTCCCAGCTGGGATCAAGGCTGAGCCTAGACTCTGTGGAATATTCCCTCATCTCCTTTGGAATATTCATGCTATGACTGCAGAGGCTGGAGGTACTCTCAAGTCAATAAAATAGTTTGACTAAATCAATTGATTAAATGTTATAAAAAGCATTGAAAGATGGAGGAGAGGCTCATTCTCTCTCTCTGCACAGGGAGTGGGAACTGCTGCTGGGGTCCAGCTCCTGCCTGTTCCCATGGTGAGAACGACAGGAGTGTTGAATTTCTCCAGCTGCTGGGATGGGATGTGTAGGGCTGTAACAGCATTTGTGGGACACAGGGCTCTCCTCAAAGGACCAAAACCAGTGGGAAAGCCTGGATTTTGGTCGCATTCGATGGCAGAGCCTGGGCAGAAGTTCACAGTCTCCAAAGGCCTGTGTGGGTCTCAGCACTCTCCTGGCTGTCTGGGCTGGGTGGGAAGGCAGAGCAGAGCTTGCATGTGCTGATCTGAGGGTTGGTGCTGCTCAGGCATGAGGGATNTGTACCTGCGGACAAGCTGAACAGCCAGTCTGATGCTGAATCAAGAGCTGATTGCTGCAGATAACCCAGGCCATGTCTCATGACAAAGGCATGAAGCTGTTCCTCGGGCTCTGGACAACGTGTCTGTTTAATCCAGAGAAAGTGGTGAATGAAATCTTGAAACACCGAAGCAGAGAACGTAGGAGCACCCTTCTGATGCCACCCACGTTATTTCCCCTTTGGTTAATTAAAGCCGAGGAAATGCAAACTGACGGTTCTTCTAGGAGGAAGTGCGACCACAGATTGTTTCCTCAGTGAAGGCACTTCCTACATGTTTGCGTTCTTTGTGTGAGTCTATTGCTGCAGAACTGATGGGCAACACTGCCCAGGGCTCCTCACACCATTTACCCTCCAGTACAGAGCTGGGGTCAGGAAAAGCGTTGGGCAGCGGGAGCTTCTTGCCTTGGGTAGGGTTCCCTCTGGGGTGAAGCTTCCTGTGCCAGGCACAAGCACTGTGCCACAGTCCACAGAGGGTTCCTCAGAGGAGCCTCTCCCTATCATTTGCATCCCTCTTGATCCTGGAACAGGCTCTGGCTGATGGTTAGGGTGCATATGGGATGGAAAGATCAGCAGCTCAGCTTTCTGGTTAATATGTTAATGTGTGGGGCCCCTTAATGAAGTAATTCACACTTCTGCTTCCATATATTACCGGTGATGGATGTGAACAGCACTGGAGGTGCTCACTGAAAAGCATGGAAGCTGTTTTTGTCTCTATCTTTCCTGTGGGAAAAAAAATAATCTGTAGCCCTAGAGCTGAGATTTCCTGAGGGAGAAGAAGCAACTCAGTTTGAGTTTAATCTAAACTAATCCAAGCTGTTGGCCAGGCTCCTGCATTATCTGTACATTCTCAGATGCAAAAACTCCATCAGGATCTTGTACAACAACCCACGTTGTATCTTAAATAAACCTTCTCTTTGACCACAGTGTGCAGCTGGCACCTGGTGTACATCATTTGATTACACTTTATAGGAAGGGCTGTGAGCTGAGCTGGGTGTTGTGGTGAGAGCAGGAGGATCCAGCCCAAGGGAACAGGTTCTTGCACCACTTTGCCTCCAGAGCCTGCAGGTTAGGGAGGCTGTTTGTGAGGCCAGTGTGTAGCTCCAGAGAATCACCCACAACTGCAGAGGCACCAGTGGATTTGTGCGCTGCAAAGGGCTTTCCACCTGGGGAACAAAGCCTGGGGCTGTGACACAGGGTGATAATGGCCTGGGTGCCCCTCCAGCCAGCATGGCCCCATGGTGACGTGTCTCTTCCTGGTGGGGAGGACAGCCCTAGAAACACACCCTGAGAACATGCCATGAGTCATATCAGCCTTTCATCTTGCCCCTAAAAACCACTGGGTTCCTTTCAAGATCATGCTCTGCAAAACAGAGACCATTATTAGGCTGAAGCTGGTTTTGGGGTAGGGAGTGGGGAAGATTTGCAGTGGCAGTAAAACCTAGCACGATGCTGCTGGCCAAGATCTGCACTGTGTCTGTCAGCCCCCCGCCATGGCAGCTTCAGGGCACTCCGTCGCTGCAGAATCCCATGTGGATAAAAGGCACTGTGGCACTAGCAAAGGGCTTTTGGTATGTAGCTCTTGCCAGAGCACTTCTCTGCTTCATCCTCCTTGCTTCCCACGATGATTTTGGGATGCACTGTTGTTTTCAGCTCCTTCCCGGGATGCTCTGACACCCAGGCTGGGTGGGAGCTGGCGGCCCTGGCCCACCAGCTCTCCCTTAGAACCCACCTTATGTTGCTCTCTTCTTGTCATGGTGCTTCATCCAGAGTTTTCCAGGTTTCTCCCTTTCTGAGAGCAGAGGTGGAAGTTTCCTTCTGGAGGGTATTTGCTGGTGATGTCTCCAAGCACAAATGTTGGTGTGTAAGGGATGGGGAGTGACCAAACAGAAAAGTGGCTACCAGAGACAACACAAATCACCCCCAAACAGTTCTTGGGACTGGATCCAGAACTGGAGAGGAGGACCATAGAGTTGAATGGTTTGGGTCAGAAGAGACATGATCATCTAGATCCAACCTCCTGCCATGGGCAGCAACATTTCCCACTAGAACAGATTGCTCAGAACACGATCCAGCCTGGTTATGAACTGGATCTGGGACACAAGTATCCTGTCTGGCTCGCAGAGCCTGGTGGTGGGTGTGAGGGCAGTGGGGTGACCTGTGGCTACAGACTGGGCAGCTCAGTGCTGGTGGGTGCTGACTCCTGCCCACAGTTTGGACATTCCCCCATGAAGAAGTTCCACTCCTGACTCTGAAGATTTTTTTCTACTATCATCCTTGCTGAGAGTCATCCTCATAACATTTCCCCTAAACGCAGCATCATGGACTCACACACTGGCATTTTAAGTGCTTCCTTCTATTTTCTTGCAGTTGCTCTGATGCAGGAGAACCAGCTCCTTATATGCACCAGCACAGATGATTGTTTATTGCATTTGGGGTGGCCAACTGGTGTAAGATAATTACTAGACTGATGCTTAAGGCTTTTGATGCAAACCATGAAGTCACCCTTCATAATTCATAGAGAAAGATCTTTGTCTGCAGCTAATGTTTCAGAAGAAAATGTTGCGTGAGAATCATCTAGTCCTTGCGATACCAGTGTCTGGGTAATGGGCATTGGACCGGGGCTGTGATGCTGGTGTTTCTCTCTCTCAGTGTCTCATGTGTTTTCCTGGTTTCTGTCTTTTGCTCCCTGCAATGCTCCCTAGCCTCTGACAGGAATATCACCCTCCCCACGAGGCACTTTGCAGCATTAGGTGAGTGCTGATGCTCCCAGTGTGTAAGGAGTAGGGGTTCCTGGCTGAAACGGAGCAGAAAAACTTGTGAAACGGCCACCATGTAAAAGCATCCTCACTGATCCAAATTGCTGAGGGGCTGAGAGATCATTTTCCGTTATAGATGGAAGAACTGGTAGCTTCAGCATGTTGTTCCAGACTTCCATCATCCTTTTGCTCTGGGTTCCCTATGCTGCCTCCTCTTCCCACTCTTCCTTGGAAAGCAGGGTGGTCAATGGGTTGTGTTCCATGTGAGCTGGTCTGTTCTGCAGCTGGAAGGGGCTTAATGAAACACAAGGAAGAACATTTTCACTGTGAGGATGGCAGAGCCCTAACACAGGCTGCCCAGAGAGGTTGTGGATTCTCCTGCTCTGGAGACATTCAAAATCCACCTCGATGCAATCTTGTGTGACCTGATCAAGGGGATCGGATCCTGCTGTGGCAGGGGGGGTCAACTGGATGACCTTTTGGTGTCTCCTCCAACCCCTAACTGCCTGTGATTCTGTAATTCACAAAGTGCAAAACAATGCAAAAATGTCTCACACAGATTGAGTAAAACCATGATGAAGGATACAGGAGATGAGACTAGTCCATCATCCCCTTACATGACTTGCCAACTGACAAACCAGTGTTTGTTAAGTGGTGTAAATCACCCAGAGTCGATGATTTATTCCTGCTGCAAGGCAGAGCGGGCCCTTCAGTGTGCATCACTGGGTCTTGGAGCACACCGAGGTGGCATTTCACCTCGTCTTGGGTCCAGCCCTTTGCAGCCAGATCTGCATCTGCCCTTTGCAGCTGGATCTGCATCTTTGATGGTAGATTTTTTCCCCAGTTCTAAGCAAATGTAAAGCCTTTCAATTGCAGTAAGTGCACACCTGCTCTGCCATTCCCAACCTGCAATTCCTGTTGTCTCACAGCAGTGTTAATTTTAGCCCCTGAGGCAGGAGAAGTGTTTACTGCCATCACACTGCTGAACAGGAACAGATCAGATCACTGCTGTTTAATTAGGAGCAGCAGCCACTTCCCACAGAGACACTTGCACACTGCCCAGCGGCAGCTCCAGCACCAACCCCACCCCTCAGTCACCCACAGTGGGCAAAAGCCCTGCATGTTTGGAGAGCAGGGTTCCAGGTCCTCGATAAGGCCCCTATGTACAAGGAGCTTAGCAAAACATCTAGGCAAAACCCCATGATTTTTGGACTGAGGATCAGCTTGAGCAGGATCATCTGAAGAAAATCCCACAGGAACAATCCAGGCAGGTATGAATGCCTTCAAGAGTGGGAGACTCCAGAACCTCACTGGGCAGCCTGTGCCAGGGCTCTGTCACTCTCACAGTGAAAAAGTAGGACATTTGGTTAGATCATGCTCTAACAGAAGGGGTTGGATGAGATGGTCTTCAGAGGTCCCTTTCAACCTACCAGCCTGTGATTCTGTGCAAATATGACCGTTCATTTTACTCTGTTGTCTTTAGGGTCCTCAGAACAAGACTATGCTCAAGCTGAACCAGCATTGCTGGTGTTCTGGGGTTGGGAAAGACTTTTTGCAGTTTGGTGAGTCCTGCTTACTCCAAGGCACCCAGGACAGCAGAACTGTCACTGTAGAAGAGGCAGTGGCTGACCATGAGCTCTCCATGTTTTCCAAAAACAGTGACAACTCGTCACAGAAGAACACATTCTGCTTCTGGTCTTTGATCTGCTTTTCAAGGGCAGAAATGAAACCCAATGTCTTGTGATACAGACAGAAACCCTACAGAAACTTGTTCCTGTCAGCAGAGCTCTAATGCAGGATCATTGAATGATTGAGGTTGGAAAAGCCCTCTGAGCTCATCCAGCCCAGCCCATGACCTAACATCACCACTTTGGCCACACCAGGGCCCTAAGGGTCACAGCCAGGCTGTCCTTAAACACCTGCAGGGGTGGGGACTCCACCACTGCCCTGGGAAGACCATTCCAGGGTCTGATTACCCTTTCCTTGGAGAAAGGAGACCTAACCCTCCTCTGGCTCATCCTGGTGCTGATTGCCTGGGAGAAGAGCCTGACCCCTACCTGGCTACAGCTTCCCTTCAGGGAGTTGCAGAGAGGGAAAAGGTCATTTGTAACCTCCCCCCAAGTTTCTTCTACTCCCTGGTAAACAACCCTAGCTCCCTCAGCCTTTCTCATCAGCCTTTCCCTCCAGTCTCTTCTCCAGCCTTGTTGCTCCTCTGGATATTCTTGTTTTCTTTTTTGTTTCTGGCCTTGTAAATGGGACAGACCTTCCCTTATCAGCTTCTGGGAGACTCCAGGGGAAGGGGAAAAAAGGCAGAGACATCCTTCACTTGATGGGCGTATTTGCATGTCGTTTTCATTTGCGAAAGCAATCATAACCCACATGCGGAAGGATGACACCAAGATCTTCTGTCAGCAAATCAGTTCTAAAACTTTTTGGATCTTTTTTAATAAAAATAACAACTCTGCAAGTATTTTCCTGTAAAATCTTGGCCAGCCAATCTGCTTGTTGGCATTTCTGGACCGATATTTGTTGTAGCTTTGTATATCACTCATACTAGAAACCAGATAAGTAGAGATTTATTAACTGCAGCTGAAAATTGTGCGGTTAAGGGATAATGGTGAAAAAGTGTGCCTGAACTGGAAAATGGGGGTGCAGGGAATGGGGGATGCAAGCAGTGGTCAGACACAGGAAGGCTTGTTAGTCAAGCTAACAACTTTTCCAGTTTAGCCACTTAAATAGGTGATGAGAGACCTGGGAGAAACCTGTCCTTGGCCTCTTCTCTTGAAACTTTGTCTAATTCTACTTCCAAAGCTCTTCTATATTTGAGCAAAAGGGGTTTGTTTGGGGTTTTTTTTGTGTGTGGCAGGGACAATGATAATCCTCAAAAAGGGTGAGAAGGAGGACCCAGGTAACTATAGACCGGTCAGTCTCACCTCTACCCAGGAAAGGTAATGGAACAATTTGTCCTGGATGCTGTCTCTAGGCAATCAGGGACAAGAGGGTCATTAGGCACAGTCAGTGTGGCTTCACCAAGGGGAAGTCATGC
>VZRI01004008.1:84327-164504 GCA_013397515.1 Upupa epops | reverse complement strand
TTGGATGAGGGATTAGGGTGCACTGTCAGCAAGTTTGCTGATGACACAACGCTGGGTGGTGTCGCTGATGGAGGAAGCAGAACAGCTCCCTTATGAGGAAAGACTGTGGGAGCTGGTTCCCTTGAGCTTGGAGAAGAGGAGGCTGAGGGGTGACCTCATTAATGTCTATAAATGTGTGAAGGGTGAGTGTCAGGAAGATGGAGCCAGGCTCTTCTCCAGGTCATCTGGTGATAGCACAAGGGGCAATGGGTGCAAGCTGGAACATAGGAGGTTTCATATAAATATCAGAAGGAACTTCTTCACAGTGAGGGTAATGGAGCATTGGAACAGGCTGCCCAGGGGGGTTGTGGAGTCTCCTTCTCTGCAGATGTTCAAGACCTGCCTGGATCAGTTCCTGTGCGGCTTTGTTTGGGTGATCCTGCTGTGGCAGGGGGATTGGACCTTTCTGATCCCTAATGATACTATGATTCTATATGAGCAAAGCTCAGTGATTTTCAGAAGGTACTGGATTAAAGCAAAGTCCATTATTTGGTCAGGTCCCATCTCCACTCTGCACAGAAGCTGCTGGTAATGCAGAAAAGACACCTGATCCCTGAAGTGACATCAGAGGGATGTGTCATGTTTGGAGAGAAGCCTCAGCTGCGGTCCCGTGGTGACCTTGAGTGTGGCACAAGACCAGCCGCCAGCTCAGCTCTCCACCAGTGTGTCCAGAGCACTGGTGTGAATGGGTTTACACCCTTCATAGACAGGAGAGAAGTCACAATGTATTTGTTGATACAAAACAGGGATATAATAAAGTTTGAAGAATAAAAGTGATTTCTAAGCAAGATTTGATGATAAGGCACACCACAGTGTTTAGTGCATGGAGGAAAGTATCATACAAAGCTCCCAGGAGACCCTCCCATTCAAGAGACGCTGTGTGCACTGTCAGTCTGTAACATGTTCTTAATGGAGCTGCAGTGTTTGCAGGTACCAGCCACTTAACCCACCATCTGCTGAGCCTTTTAGAGGAGTTTCCTTGTCACGGGTCCCTGCCCAAGGGGAGGTCCTGACAGCCAGCTGTCAGTCAAGAGAGCTCGAAGGGTACTTGGACTGCCCACTAGTCACAGAGGTAAGATGACTGACTCACAGTCAAAGCTACAGACCAAACTTACAGCCCTTGGCTGTGGCACTGTGATCTGTTCCCCTCAAGCCATACCGAGCAGGTGCCTAGAGGCATCGTTACTGCATTGTTCTCTAAGAACACAGGGGCTAGGGGCCATGGTGATGGAGGGGGGAAGCATACATCACAACCGGTCACCAGTGCTGGCCCCACAGCTCTTTGAACTGATGGTGTGGGTTTTCAGTGGCACTTGGGTCTTCACGGCTGGTCGGCAGCGGAAGCAAAGTGCTGATGTGCCTGGGCTTGGGAACCAACCAGCCTGGGACAGCCCAGTGTGACACCAGTCCTAACCAAACAGGTCACAGTGTGAGCAAGGTTATGACTAATGAAGGATGGAGAGTTATTCCATCACTGTAGGGTTGCAGAAAAGAGCTTGATATGTATTTAATGAGATTGCAAATTAGGCTGCTAAAGGTAATACTGTTATTGTAATTTACAGGGATATTTGATTGTTTGAAGGTATTGATTAAGGAATTAGAATCATATAAAATTAATATCCTACCTGCTGAGCAGATTTCAGGCCAGCAGGTTTTTAAGCCCAGCAATGAAGCTAGAAACTGGGCAGTGACTGGGCTCATATCTGCCCAGCTCTGGTGGGCCTCTTGTCTCTCACGATTTAACATGTCAGTTAGTTGTTTGAGGGGGAAACAGAACATTTGTAGATGGTATTAAACCAGCAGGTGGAGAATGAGGCAGTAACTAACAGAGCCTGAGAGTCTGGATGTTGTAGCTTGGAACAAATAAACAGTGTTTGGTGTTTTGTTAAGATCAGACATCGAGCCCTGTGCCCTGGAAGGCAGGAGCCAGGCTGTGTTTTGGAGCAGGATTTCTGCCCAGGTGAGCAAGGAATGGCAGACATGGTGGTGAGCTAAAGCTCCTCATCCAGTGCTGGAGCCTGGAGGTACAGGCTGAGAGACCTGGGGCTGTTTGGTCTGGAGAGGAGAAGACTAAGAGGGGATCTCATTAATGTCTATAAATCTACAAGGGCTGGGTGTCAAGAAGGCAGGGACAAGCTCTTTTCACTTGTGCCTTGGGATAGGACGAGGGGCAGTTGATTCCAGCTGGAGCACAGGACATTCCACCTCAACATGAGGAAGAACTTCTTTATTGTAAGGGTGGCAGAGCCCTAGCGCAAGCTGCCCAATGAGGTTGTGGAGTCTCCTCCTCTGGAGGAGCCCTGTCTGGATGCATTTTTGAATGATCTGCCCTAGTTTTGGCCCTGCTGTGTCAGGGACGTTGGACTCGATGATCTTTGGAGGTCACTCCCAATCCCTAATGTTCTGTGATTCTGTGATAAAGAAGGTAATTGCAGCCCTGGGAAGGAGAGACTGATATTTCTGCTTTGTATGACGTGTGGGTATTTCTGAAGCCAGTCCACATGTGGTCTCTTGAGAAAATTACTACTGTTGTGGAAGGCCTGGAGGGAAGGTGGGAGAGTATGGTGCACTGCAGGTCTGCTTGTGCTGCCAGGTGTAGGAGAAGACTGAAGGTGGGTACCTGCAGAACAAAGGAGGGGTGTTGCATCCAGCATCACCTGGGTTGTGTTGCAGGGGCTGCTACAGGGCTCCTTTCTGACTTCGTCAGCTTGTCAAACCATTACAGAACTACAGTGCACGTTTCAACTAGTGAGCTCCTGTATTAAGTGTGTGTCAGCTCAGGCCAGAGGAGCTTGATCTCTTTACAGTCCTGCACTGGAGCTGTTGCTGGGTCCCACACCCTCGCTGCTGCTTTGTGTGCTCTGGACATGATATGAGTGCAGAGGCTGGGGAAAGCAGAGGGCTGGAGGTGATAGGTTTTGCATTTCCCCTTTGCAACTGTGTTTTGCCTCTCCATAGCTGCTTGGTGAGAGGCAGCTGCAGCCTTCGAGAGGTAGAAATATTTAAAAATCATCCTGTCTGCTCAGGGGAAAGGCAGCAGAGCAAACAACTGCCACAGTCCCCCAGAGATCAATAACACCCTGCAGGAAGCTAAATCATCCTTTATTAATCTGATGAATTAGCCTGATACTGGGAGGAGGAGATCAACAGCACGGAAAATAAATGCATGCCCTGAAGCAAAGCTTGTCAGCGATGAAAATACAAGTGTCTTTTCTTCTATCCATAACAAATAATCATGAGAGTTGGACTTGGAGACCAGAGTGACTTTTGAGGTTTATCTGTGCTACATGGACAGACAAACTTGCATCTCTCTTTGAAAACCCATTACACATCCCTGGGACATGAGTTTCCCTGCTGTGCTGCTGGATTAAGCCACTCAAATACCTTCCTCCTTAGACCTGGAGAGGGCCTGGCTCAGCAGGGTACTGCTGTGTGTGTGTCAGCATCACAGAATCACACAATTATTGAGGCTAGAAAAGGCCTCTAAAATCATCATTCCAGCCATGGGAGTCAGATGGGGGAGCTCAGCCTCAGGATCATGGAAAAGGGTGAGAAGAAACAGCAGCAGGTTCCCATTGCATTTGTGGAGAGCAACCATGAGTTTTCACAGTTAGAGCAGCAGTTAGAGCAGTTAGAGCGGAAGCAGCCCTGGCCCTGCCTGCTTGAGGACCAGCTGTACACCAGCAAGGGTTGTTGCAGCTTTTCTCGTTGAAAGTGTTGTCATGAAGCCATTCTTCATCGGATGCGACTGGCCTTCTGTGGGTCCATACACTGCCTTCAGCTGCATCGATTTCACCAATTCAGGGATGGCTGTTTGGGGATTTTTGAAGGAAAACATTCAGTGTTTGCCAGTGTGGACAGACTACAGTGGAGACTGATGCCCTGCTTCTCTTTTTTCTTTCAGGACCAGGGTGCAGCATCATCCAATTCTGTGCTGTCTGGGCTGGGGCAGCCCAGCAACAAGGAACTGGGCCAGGTTCTTGTAGTTGGAGGAGAGTTTTGCTTCCTGCAGCCGCATGGGCTCCTCCGTGGTGCTTTTACACACCCTCTCATTTACTCAGAAAATCAGTATCAACTTTCATGCAGAAGCCCGGATGACTGGGGTCTCATAATTTAGTGTTTTCATAAGAATAAGAATTTCAGGCTTGATTTTAAAAGCCAAAGTTTCTTGCTTAAACCATCACAATATGCCAGGAAAAAGAACCTCTAGGTTGGGTTTAGGATTTGAGAGCATGTCAGAATGTGAAAAAAGTGGGACCTCCACTGATTGATCTGGCTTTAGAACTACCACTGGGGAAATGCTTAAAGACAAGCTAAAGCTACTCCAGGCAGCTTTTTCCTCACCAAATAGCGGTGGCCTCTCATTCAGCCTTTCCAGCTTACTTTTATCGCTTGTTTGCTGGAAGATACAATACACAAAGAATCCCTTACAACGACCATCTGTGCAAGCCATGAGGTATTTCCCATCAGAAAGAGGAATTCTGCACATGCAAACCCCAACTCAAATGGTGAGCTGCCTCTAGTGTAAGCTGTGGCTAATTTCCCATCCGTATGGGCAAACCGATTTTCTTAGAACCTTTAATCTACGGCACCGAAGACAGTTACGTAAATCCTGCACAATGAGGAAGGCTTTTTGCTGAGATAGGTCTATCATGAGCCTCTCCCACTCTGTGAAATTGCTTTACAGTCAGGCCATGATGGCTGTGATAGACATGCTTGATGGAGTCTGTTAGCTCTGGAGCCATTTGCAGGTGAGAATGGAGAGCTGTGTGTACATGTGAGACTGGGGACACACTGAAAAATTACCCTTTTAATGCTGAGTGTGGAGATTCCCCTGTGTTATTACAGCAGTGTGGTTTAGGATTGGAGTCTTTGGAAGCTTGTCATTATAACTGTGATTTATTTTTTAGCGGGATTTCCCTGTAAAGTAATATTAGAGATTAAGGAGCCTATATTTCAGGTGATAGTGAAAAAATGACGATTAAAGCTCAGTAGCAAGAATACAAGTGCATGAGAGATGGGGGAGATGAGTCATCTCTCTAATGCATGGGGTGAAAGCTTAACTAAAAGGGTGAACAGATGAGAGGCAGAGCACAAGAGGTGTTTTATTCTCAGATCCTGAGAAATGTCATTTCAGACGGTCAGGGGAATTCTGTCTGGGGTCTCCCATTATGAGTGCCATTTGCTGTACATGATAGAGGCTGAAGACTAGAGGACAGGTGGCCTTTCACAGCAGGACGAGAACAGCAGCAGCACTTTCCAGGCAAAGTCTGAGATCTCATCTATCAAAGGAGCCAGGAAGGTTAAGCATGTCCTTTGCTGGTGAGAATTAGCCAAGGAGAAGTATCATCATGTGGAGGAAAGGTTATATTGAGTCTATGGTAGTGGCACTCATTTGGCCCTGGAGCAGTGTATGAGGTTAAAACAATGCCATTGCGGAGCTGGGTGGGCTTTTCTCATCTGGGTTTTATACAACAGGATGTATTGTGCGGTTGCAGTCATCCTGTGTAGCCCTGCAAGGTTCATGTTGTCTCTGTGCAATAAAGATAACAACCCTCCTTATCTACAAGGCTCCTCTCAGATATCAAGATGAATAAGCACACAGATTTGTAAAAGGTGCCCCTAACCTCTTATTATTGATGACAGTGGTGACTGTCCAGCCCTGGCAGGGTATTAGACTAGATGATCTTTCAAAGTCCCTTCTCATCACCGGTGATTCTTTGATTCTATGACTGGGAGCAATGAGTCAAAGTGAAAAATCAAAGGATAAGGTGAGAAATTGGTGAGATAGAGATGCCCCAGTGATCAAGTCCTCTTCTGTGGTTCTTGATGCCAGGGCTATTTCCACTCTGAAAGAGGGATCCAGCCGACAAACAGGTACCACCGGTTGCTGATAGGGTGAAGGATTTGTGACTACTCCTCAGATAATTGTGAGCAGATGGGTTGTCCCCTCACCTAAGAATGGATATCCCCTCACCACAGTGTGGGATGTAGAGTAGTGCAAGAAGCAGAGGACAGGATGTCAAGGTAGGGAGAGGGTTGCTGGATGTGGCTCTGCGCTCCTCAGGCAGACAGACTGACTTCCTTCTTGCTTTGAGAAAGAAGAGGAAGAGAAGACCTTAACATATTGATCCATTCTGACGCCCAAAAGTATGTCCTCAGGCTCCCTGCTAGCTATCCTCATCTGCACCCTATTACACATCCAGCAAGGTGATGACTAATGGAAGATCCAATCATATTTCTGTGAAAATCAATGAAAAACCTTCCCCAGTGCAGGACCCATCTTCTGCCAGGAAAATGTTTCCTGTGAACTAGCAATGTTGATGGGAGGGAAAAGAAGTCTTAAAAATCCATGATCTCAAACCACCTTAATTTTACAGGACTTGTGTGCCATAGAATCACAGAACAGTTTTAGCTGAAAGAGACCTTCAAGATCATCAAGTTCCAGCCTTTCCCTAGCCCTATCAACACCACTAAAACCTGTCCCTCAGTGCAACATCTACACCTCCAGGGATGGGGACTCAACCTCCTCCCTGGGCAGGCTGTTCCAGTGCCTGGCAACCCTATTCAGGAAATAAATCCCTCCTGACATCCAACCTCAACCTCCCCTGGTTCAGCTTAAGGCCATTTCCCCTCGTCCTATTACTGGCTGCTAAGGAGAACAGATCAACCTTCACCTCTCTACAATCTCCTTCCAAGTAGTTGTGGAGAGCAATAAGGTCTCCCCTCAACTGGCTCTTCTCCAGCCCAAGAACCCTCAGATGTCCCAAATCCTTTACTAGCTTGATAGCCACTCTGTCCCCTCTCCTGTCCCTCTAGTAGCAAGGGACCCAAAATTGGACACAGGACAGGTGTGGCCTCACCAAAGCTGAGTAGAGGGTAATGATCACCTCCCTGCTCCTGCTGGCAACACTATTCTTGGTACAGCCCATGGTGCCATTGGCCTTCTTGGCCACCTGTGCATACTGCTGTCTCATGTACAGCTGGCCTTCTATTAACACCCTCCAGGCCTCTCTCTGCTGGGCAGCTCTCCAGCCACTGCTCCCCAAGACTGTAGTTGCTGGGCATTGTTGTGGCCCCAGTGCAGGATCTGGTATTTGGCCTTACTGAAACTCCTAGAATTTGCCTTGGCTCAGCCATCCAGCTTATCTAGATCCCACTGCAGAGCCTCCCTACCCTCAAGTAAGTGTGATAAGGAACAGTTGGATGTCCCTTCACATAATCCAATTAATCCAGAAGAATTCCTGGAATGAGGGAGACATTCCTTTCCTGGGGCATCTGGGCTCCATCTTGGCTTCTTCTGTCTCTGCTGTGAAAGTGGCCTGACCAGGTGAAAGACAATTAATTCTCTGTCATCTCTCTCTCCCTCTCTCCCTGAGAAGGTGGGTATCTTGGCAGAGGTGTCAGTACCACATATCTGTGTCAGGAGAGGAGAAGGGTGTGTGTGTGTGTGTGTGTGTAAAGAAATGGGTGGAAGCCCTCATGGGCTTTAAACTCTTTCTTTACTTTTTTTAATGGGATTTGGGTTTTTTCTCTAACATTTGCTCCTGTTTTTT
This sequence comes from Upupa epops, assembly GCA_013397515.1. NCBI lineage: Eukaryota > Metazoa > Chordata > Aves > Bucerotiformes > Upupidae > Upupa > Upupa epops. Next base: position 156,909 of record VZRI01004008.1, on the reverse strand, counting down.
CTGTGTGTTTTGGTGACTCTGAGAAATCCAAACCAGCACAAAATAATCTAAACAAGGACACATGGGCTTGAGGCCAGCAGGAGGTTTGCTCATATTGACTAAGTTCATATTGACCTCTCTGGTGCAGAGGGTGGTGTTAGTGTAAGGGAGGATATTCAGCCGACCGTTGCCTTGGGCCCTTTGAAGAAATTGCCATATTTTACATTAAGGGCAACCTTCCTGGCATAGAACATCTCTGCAATTAATTGTCTTGACACATGATTAGTACCTGGGGGCAAGGACAGATCGTTCTGTTGATTGGGCAGGGACTCGTTATTAATTGGATAAACTGGCTTCTAATCCAAGGATACAAAGCAGTGGCTGCAGTTATTGTCACTGTGGAACTGGTGTTTGGAAGAGCTCAGGAGATTTGTGGCAGGGTGATGCTTCTTTGTCATCGCTGTATGATTAAGGCTGTCTCCCTGCAACTTATTAAGAAATTTGTCTTTAAGCCTGACTCCCCCCCAAATCTGACTTGGTATTTCAGGTACCGTGTCACACCCTCCCTTTTGCTGATGCAATGTTCCCTCTTTGCACAGACATGGCATCTGACAGACTGAACGGCACAGGTAGCTTCTCCACAGCTTACAGGTGGGGAGTTTCATATTTAAAAAATAAAACAGATGACCTTGACTTATTCTGAAATGATGTGATGCCCCATTTAGAGACTTGGTTCCATTTTCGGCCAAGGACTTGTTCTGGGAGGAAGTTCATGAAGGATGATACAAGATTTAGCAGGGCTGAGGTAAAAAGAAAAGGCAAAAATAATGGTGATCATACCATGTTATTTATTCTCTCTGCATCCCAGGTAGTTGAAGTAATTTTATAGCTATTATTACATGGGGCAGGATCCTTTAGTATTAATTACTAGAGAATATAATGCAATTTAAGCCTTACATCATTCACTGAAATGAATCCTAAAGTATTTCGCTGTTGATTACAGGCTGTACATACCAATGTAATTCTTTGGAGAGCACAACAAGGGGAATGCAGGAGGAAGCCACAGATGGGGAGGAGTGATGGCACCTCAGAGGGGATCACAGCATCCATGGGCTTCTGAATGTGTACGGGGGAAGCTGCCACATGGAGGACAAAGAAAAGTCAAAAGTCCCAGAGTGAGTTGTGAAACATCATGAAGATGGGGCCGAATATTTGTTTTCAGGCAGCTGCTATTATTGATGCCACTCAGGACCTCCAGCATCTCAGCTAACCAAGGGAGCATTTCCATGCTCTGCTTTTTATTAGTGTTCATTCCCTTCTTGTTTCCAAGCTCTGTTGGGAGCAGTTGAAGGCTGCACACTCAGTTACATCTTGCATCATTAGCTCATTTCTAAACCTGTCTGACATGTCTTCAGCTGTTGGTGGTGGTGAGTGTCCAGCAATGTCCATGGTGGGGACAACACTGCTGCCCTCACTCCCTTGGGATGCCCATCCTGTCCAGCGCTCCATTGCATGGGCTGCCTTTGTGCAGCTTCAAACCATTAAGTTCTGATCCTGACAGCATCACCCTTCTCCCTTGTTAACATTACAGCTAGGAATTGTATGTAATGACTTTTTAGGGTGACACCTAAAGGAAATCACTTGTGGGATTGCACTGTTACTAGATGCCACAGGCTCTAGCAATCCTATTCGTGCAGCATTGATTCATTAAGCGGTTAAGAGAAATATAATAGTGGCTGATACTGAGTTCTGTCCTCCCGTGCTCATCAGAATCTAGTTTTTATCTTCAGCATTCTGTGTTGTTGTCATGAAGAATGAGTTGTACAGGACTGAAAGCACCTACTGGATTTCAGCCTGTTGGCTCACGCATTTCTACAGGGCCTATGAATTTCACTGATAGGAATTTTATATGCTAGAAATTAAAAAAAGAAATACTTCTCCAACTAAAGATTGTTTCCATTTACTTGGATTGTCAGATGGAGAATAAACTTAGAATCATAGTATCAAAGAACAGTTTTGGCAGGAAGAGTCCTTCAAGATCATCAAGTTCCAACTTTTTCCTAGCCCTACAGGCACACTAACCTCTGTCCCCCAACACAACATCTACCCTTCTCTTCAACACCTCCAGCAATGGGGACTCAATCCCCTCCCTGGGCAGGTTGTTCCAGTGCCTAAGAAAGAAATTCCTCCTGACATCCAACCCAACCTTCCTCTGGCACAGCTTAAGGCCATTTCCCCTCGTCCTATCACTGGCCACTAGGGAGAACAGACCAACCCCCACCTCTTTACAATCTCTTTTCAAGGAGTTGTAGGGAGCAATAATGTCTCCCCTCAATTTACTCCTCTTCAGACTAAAGAGCCCCAGATCCCTCAGCCCTTCTTCATAGGACACATAAATGTCTCAATTTTGAGCACATTCAACAGCAGTGGGCCATTGTATCTGATAACATAGAGACATCCAGAGCCCTAGAATGCTTGTGTGTAAGGTTTGTTGGGAAAAATAGGTAGATAAGCCAAATATAGAAAGAAAACTGACCAAACCCAAGGCATTGTAAGAAATATAGAGCAATACAGTCCCTCCTCACTGTAGAAAATCCCTGTTTCAAACTGCAAGAAGAACATGGTTTAGTTTAGCTAAACACAAGGCTTGGTGCTCTCTGAGGTGGTCCCATGCATCTTCTGCAGAATACGCTCATGGCTTGTGGTACCTGGTTTTCACAGCACCCAAGCCCTGCGTGCTGTAATGTGTGGACATGCAGCACTTTGGTTTTTCAGTTGATCATCTTTGCACTCGTGTAAAACCTCACACCGGCGGATTTTAAAATAAACTAATGTAAGCCGCACCATGTAAAAAGCAAGGTGTGGTATCTGCTTCCTGGAACGGCTCAGCACGCATGAATGGCCCCAGGAGGCACTTTTGACAGGGGCTAGTAGTGACTGTATGAGGGGTAATGGCTTTAAACTGAAAGAGGTTAGATTTAGATTAAATATGAAGAGGAGGTTATCCACTGTGAAAGTGGTGAGACACTGGAATGGGTTGTCCAAGGGAATTCCAACCTACTCCATTGCTGTATGAGTCCAAGGCCAAATGGGTTGGAACTTTGTACAGCCTAGTCTAGTGAGGAGGTGTCCCTGCGCATGGCAGGGGGTTGGAAGTAGGTGATCTTTAAGGTCCCTTCCAACCCAAACCATTCTTTGATTCTATGGTTCTAATGGGGTCAGGAAGTGATAGGGCACAGCTGAAATGCTGCCTGGCCCTCAAGTCTGTACCTCTTACTGAACAGTGCTCTCAGCCCAATGTGCAAAAGTCCTTTGGTTGCTCGTTTCTGCTCTCTATTGCACCCATAGTGATGGTACAAGGGAAGAAGTCACTGGAATGGTCATCTGGCCAGGAGTCCCAGTGTGTCTCACCCCTGTCCAGCTCCCATAGCCTGAAAGCTATCACTAAAGACAGCCTTTTTCTTTTGAAGTCAGGGCTTGGGAGATTCTGAGTGCTGGTGGACTCCATTTTCACTCTATGGATGCAGTTCTTCAGGGTACTGCAGGCATGTGGTGCTAACCCAGAAGCAGTGGAGAAATGGAGGAGGATGGAGTTTCCCTGCCCATGGGAAATATCCATGCCAACTAGAATGCTTTTCTTGTAAGGAGAGGAACATCCCTGGAGGTGTTTAAAAGAAGGGCAGATGTTGCACTGGGTGACATGGTTTAGTGGTGCCAATAAGGCTAGGAAAAGGTTGCACTCACTGGCCTTGAAGGTCTCTTCCAGCCTAAACTGTTCCATGATTCCACAATTCTGAATTTTTTCCCAAGAAGACTTAATTCTACAGTCATCTCAGAAGACTTGTTCCTTCATCTGAGGCCTCGTGTCAGGCTCTGCAGTGACTCATGAGGCAGAGGTGAGCTGCTGGGCTTGCACAGCTCATAGCAGAACCTCACCAGTGAAACCCAGCAGTCTCTATCCTGCCACTGGTGCAGGGCAATCCGAGCTGGCTGTGTATTCACTCCATAACATTTCTTACTCTGGTCAGAAATGAGTCCCATGCCCTGCTTCTGCTCACTCCTTGAATTTTAAAACATCCCTGAAGGCTTCAGAGCTGCTCCTGAAAAGAAGCACCCTGAGCAGAGTAAAACTGCAGTAATGGTGACATTCTAATCACTAACGAAAGCCATGTGCCCTGTTAACCAAATACTTCATTTCTTAATTCAGTTTAAACCCTGCTACCACAGATCCTCTCTTTTGAAGCTGACAAATATATTTTCAATTGATGCTGCATCTTTGAAATTAATTTAGAAATGATTATTTTAAGACATACAAATGGCAAAGAAAAGATGTGTGGGAATGCTCAGGGTAAGACCAGGTCAGATACAACCTTCAGCGTGAGTTTATTGTGGTTTTTACCTATTATGTTGTCACCCATCATGTATTTTATTATTAATAGTTCATTTGTTAATGTTTATTATATCTTAATAATATCAAATATTATTCCTATAGATTTGTTAATATATTTTAATATATACTATTATTTCCCTATCCCTCAGAAGAGTTCCAGGGCTCTGGAGATCAGAGGGAGCACTGACAAACCCCTCATGGTGGCACAGAGCATTGCTGTGAGATCCCATGTCTCTGTGTGGGCAGAGGTGAGCTTTGCTCGTGGATTTAAACCACCCCAGTGATGAAGTGGAAAGTCAGTGCTGAGGACTAGCGGATTTCCCCACTGCAGAATTTCCTGTTGTGTCTCTCCCTCTCTGGGTGCGGGTGACCTCTTCTTTTTGTTTTTTATTAATTTTTGTGGGAGGCAGTAATTTGTGAATCATTTTCTAGGTAAAACAAAGGTTGAACTTTTGAAGCAGCTCTACATGATGTGACCTTTATAGCTTTTAGTCACTGCCAGGCTTCACTGAGTGCTCTGCACCTTGACATTCAGCAGAGCAATAAAGAAATGAAATGTACTAAAGTAACCTTTATAAAAATAGTTTAAATTAGAGTTTAATTTTTAATCGCCCACTGTGGTGTTAAAATAAGCTCAATAAACTTGGGCAGTAAATTACATTCATAAGGAACTCATTTTAAATAATGTTATGGTTATGACAGTCAGAAAATTATGTCCTGAGCTGCTGCTTCCAGAAGAAAATCTAGTTCATTTCCAGTGGGGTTGTTGACCTTTCCAATTTTTGGATGATAATTGGACCGCTATGCAATTTTTGGTAGTTGACTTGGGACCTTAGGTCCTTTCTTCTCCTGTATTCTGCCTAGGCCATGAAGAAGATGTTGTAGGAGAACATCTCTCATCAAGTGGAGCAGATGAGTCTTAAGTATTTGAGCTGCAGCATTATTGTATTTGATTTTCTCTCTATGAAAGAGCTGCACAAAAAGACTATTTGAGGAGAAAATGATGAATGGTTTAAGCAACACTATAGACTTGTCTGCTAATGACAGTAATTTCTTGGTCTTCACATGAAATGATACAGATCAATGGGTGATCATTATGGATCAGGCTGAGCTTGTGACTCTGTAGTAGCTGCCATAGACTGGAAAAGCCATAGACCAACATACAGGAATCACAGACTCACAGAATCATTGAGGCTGGAAAAGCCCTCTGTGCTCGTCCAGCCCAGCCCAGGACCTGACATCACCACATCAGTCAGACCAGGGCACTAAGGGCCACCTCCAGGGATGGAGACTCCACCACTGCCCTGGGCAGTCCAGTGCAGGCTCTGATCAGCCTTTCCATGAGGAAGGGCTTCCTAACATCCAGCCTAACCCTCCCCTGGCCCTTCCCTCTCATCCTTCACTAGCTGCCCGGGAGAACAGCCTGACCCCCAGCTGACTATGAGCTCCCCTCAGAAAGTTGTAGAGAGGGAGAAGGGTCCCCTCTGAGTCTCCTCCAGACTAAACACCTCCAGCCTCTTCTCATCAGACTTTCGCTCCAGTCCCTTCCCCAGCCTTGTTGCTCCTCTGGTCCAGAACTGCCTCATACTTGAGGTGAGGCCTCACTGGTGTCCAGTATGGGGGGAGAATTATGTGCATAGTCCTGCTACAGTCCACACCTTTTCTGTGTGGTGAATAAACCACATGGGTGCTGTGTGGTGGGTAAATTCTGTGTGCGCGATACGAGTTCTTCAGAAATGGAAATGTTAGACTATGTATTGCATTTTGCATGGGGGTCTCTCTCAAAACTCTTTCACAAATATGTTTCTCAGAGTTGTTTCACCCAATATGAGTTCCTTCTGTAGACTTCACCCATTGACCTGCATGTGGGTCTGATCAATGTGTTGTCTAACTCGAGAAGAGATATGCAGGAAGATGGGAGGCATGTGCCCAGCATTGTCTTGCTGCTTGATTTAACCCATGAGAGGTATCAGCATCCTACTTGTTCCCTTGCAAAATTAAAGCCTTCTTCTGTAGAAGCAAACTGTAACTGCCTGTAGTGCTCAGACAGAGCTTGGATAGGGACCATAAAAGGACTTCAATAAATACACAGCACTGGAGAAAAGAACAGAGCCTCAGCTCTGCTCACCATCTCCTGCATCTGAGCCTGCTCAGCCTGACTGTGGTGTGCTACAGTCAAGGGGGACACTATGCCTGTTGAGGGGAAAATGCCAGGGAAGCTAAATACAGTGAGAAAATACAGTAATGGCACCATCTCAGCTAGTCCAGGAGCTATTACTGGAGGCCTAACTTTACATCTTACAGCTGTCTGGAGGTTTCTGCTCCTTTGAAGCTGCAGATAGCACGGTGAAGGTGTAGGACGTAATGCTGAGCAAGGGGAAGAGAGACAGAGGAAAAGCTGAGTTTGTGCTAGTAGGGAAAATGAGCTGAGGAGAAGGAATCATATCTTACCTCTGGGTGGTAAAAAGGTAGATGCAGATTAACTCTTAGTGGGTGCTATTTTCTGGAGAAATGGAGATATCTGCTAGAGAGTGATCTGGCTTGCAGTGCCAAAGGCTCATTATATTGTTCTTGTTGCTGCTCTGGGCTTAGGTAATTTCGCTTTTCTCTCTAAAGAAATAATCTTCTGAATGAGTTTTGCTGTATGATTTTCAGAGGATGCAATTTAGAAAAGCTTCAATAAAACAACTCCTTATCCCTTGAAGGAAGCAGAGAAATAAGAGGTCAAAAATTAGTGATCGAGTTCCATGTTACTAGCTTTCTACTAATTAAAGGAGTGGCAAATATACTGCATTAATAGAGCAGTAACTGTGTAGGAACAGTGGATTATAAGACTGTTTTATGGTGATGCTACAAATACTTTGTTCCTGTGTACCTCTGCCATGGGATGTAAAGAATGACATTTGGACATGTAATGGAAACACGTCATCCTATCTCCATAGAAGTTACTTTCGCCTCATTGTCCCTCATTAGGAACATGGGGAATGTTTTTAAGCATCAGTCCTGTCTTGAAGTTTAAGGCAGAGGAATGTGTTATAAACACTGAATCAAAAGGGCTTTTCATGGCCAGGATTACATCAGCATGAAATGTGTGACTGTTTTGACTTTACTCAACTTGGGGACATTTATAGTCTCTTAAAAAAAGAAAGACTTGACTTGTTTAAGGGGAAACAACTGGTAAGAAAGGAGGGCACAAAAACTGTGATACCCATGAAAGTGTCTGACCTTCAAGTGCCTGGAAGGTAAGAGGAACATTGCCAGTGGCTTGTAATCTTGTCTCAGTTGAAGGAAACCCACACTTTTTGTTGGTTTATGTTTTCTTTTTTTTAGTTGCTGTCTTCCTTTTCTGTTACTTGATTCGTGTTACCTACCATAATTTGATTTTTTGTGTTTTTATTTGCTTTTCCTTCTCTCATACAGTAATTTGTCATATAATAATTTATAGTTAAACTACGTATGTGGTATGTAGTAATTTATAGTTATTTACATCCTATCATAAAGAAGTTGTGTTCACAGCTCTGAAATTTTTGTAAAAACTGAGGAAATATTGGAGAAGTTGTGCAAAATAAGTATTATGATGCCCCCCAAATCTGCCAGAATTATTCCATTACCTGTGGTCAAAATGGAGATAGAATCATAAGCCACTAAAAAATAATAATGAATTAAAATAGAAGAGTAAAGAAGGTGTTTGAACAACACAAAAAGGCAAGTATTTAACAAACTACTTATATAAAATATAATTAGATGAGGATATAATGAGATTAGTCATCATATTTTGATGGGGGGAAGAACCCCTTATATTTGATGAAGAGCTCTCTGTTTGATGAAGAGCTCTCTGAGGTAGGAAAAAAATTCAGGCAGGTGATTTCTGCCTGTTTTAGTTGTTAAAGGTAAGCAGAAAAATGGAGTTAAACACCTACATTTAACAACAACATAATAATGTGTGTTCTGCGGTTGAGTGGCAAAAGGCTGGCACCAGTCAGGTCGTTGACTACCCTCGTGCTGCTGCATTGCTCCTACACAGTAAACTGGGATCTCTCTGGAGGGCTGGGGTCTCTCTGTAGGACTTGGGTATCTCAGAAGGGTTGGGGTCTCTCTGGTGAGCTGAAGGGCTCTCTCTGAAGGGCTTAGCATGTCTAAAGGGTTGGGCTGTGGTATCTCTGAACTATTTGGGTCTCTTTGGATGACTGGGCTCTCTCTGTGGGACAGGGGTGTCTCTGAAGAGTTAGAGTCTCTCAGGTGGGCTGGTCACTGCACCCTGGTGCCTGCAAATGTTCCCGTGTACATTCCTCCTTAAGCAAAGCCCTAATGCTTTTTGGACAGCTCTGGGCATGCTTGTGAATAATGCAGAGTAAAAGCAGTCACAGAGAATATAAAAAGCAATTAAATGTAATGGCCTAGTGCTTACATTTTTTGAACTAGAGGTTGGAAAGACTGAGTGCAAGTTGTTCAGATACAGCTAATGTTTTTACTGGAAGGGGATTTGTGATAAGCACTGGGCAAAAAAAATCTCTCTCATCAATCTAGTCTCTCATTTTTTGTACATATTTTCTTTCTACTACCAGCAGTGACAGGTTTTTAGTTGCATTTCACAAGAACAGGACTGCTGGCACCTGCTGGCACGAAGTCCCGTGGAGAGGGAAGCCTGATCTCACCCAGACAAGGAGGTCAGGATGAGGATGCTGTCCCCAAACACCATAAGGGTGCTATGATACCATCCCCAAGGGTGCCATGGGAGATAAAATCAGACTCAAATGTGAAGTACTTCACAGCTGGTTTTTAGAAGCCTGTCCTACAGGGGCAGCACCTTCATGAGGGGCTCTTTACCTTGGGTGGGACTCCAGACCTACTAGCGACCTTACATGGATATGTTACGCCAAATCAAGTGGCAAGTTTCATCTCCAAATAAACTAGAGATGGTGATATCTTTGGTGCCTTAAGGATTTTCCTGCTCCCCACTGGTTGGGTGTAACCTGGTTTGACCTGTTGGTGCTGGCATTGCAGATGGATTTGATGATCACAGAATCATAGAATGGCCCAGGTTGGAAAGGAGAACAGAGCTCTGTCGAGCTGCACTGCTTTGCCTCTGAGAGAAAACGCTCGTCACTTCAGAAGAAAATTTATGGTGGCAGAACTGTCACGGTCTACTAATTTATCCTTGTTCACTCAAAAAGGCTGTTAGAATTCTGAACTTTAGAGATTTATGACGATTGAGACTGACTCTTAAGATGTCCCCTGATGCCGGGACTTTGAAAGACGGACAACCGCTGTGATTTCAAATGAAGATGATATGGACATTTTATCTCAGTTCAGCACAGAAACAGTGTGACAAAACTGCGTCTGTGTCTGTATCTTGTGTGGGATTTTTTCTGATGAGTGGGAGGGAGAATGAATTAAAATGTCTTGTGGCTTTCTTTCTTTCTTTCTTTCTTTCTTTCTTTCTTTCTTTCTTTCTTTCTTTCTCTCTTTCTTTCTTTCTCTCTTTCTTTCTTTCTCTCTTTCTCTCTTTTTTTCTCTCTCTCTTTCTCTTTCTCTCTTTCTCTCTCTCTTTCTCTCTCTCTCTCTTTCTCTCTCTCTTTCTTTCTCTCTCTCTTTCTCTCTTTTCTTTCTCTCTCTCTTTCTTTCTCTCTCTCTCTTTCTCTCTCTCTTTCTCTCTTTCTTCTTTCACAACCCCCACCTCTCTACAACCTCCTTTCAGGTGGTAATGACAGCATTATCAAAATACTAGAAACTCAAGCTAGAAACAGGGATATACACACAGTGCATCTTTATTTTGCCATGAGCAGTGTTTGGTGTGCATGCCCATGAACTGATAGGATAGGAAGGTGAGGTGAGAACTGACACAACAGAAACCTGGATCACAATAAGAGGAGAGACCTGAATTGTACAATAAACTGGTCCCATTGCACCCCTGTGCTCCTCATGTGCATTGTCAGCTTGACAAGAATGGTCAGGGCATGCTGAAATGGGTATCAGGTAAAATAAAAATACCCAGACAAGAAGAGCTGGGGAAAACTCTTCACCCTGTGAGTTTTCAGAGTTCAGTGAGGCCTATAAGAACACACCAAAACAAAATACTTGAGAGGTGACCTGGCTCCAGAGAATAAACAGAGGGAGAAAATAATGGGTGCCAAAGGGCTTCTGAAATTTGCTCTGAAAAGTGTAATGATATCTAGTGGATGGAGCCAGACATTCAAATTGGAAACATGACCTACATGTTTAATAGTGAGTGTGACTAGTGACTGAAACAAATTACCCACTAGGTAGTGGATTCTCTCTTCTAGATGGCTTCGGAATGAGACTAGATGCCTTTCTGGGAGATAAGCTTTAGTCAAAAATAGTTGTGTTTTAGTGAAACACATGCTACACGGCTCAGTGTAGAGGTAATTAGGGAAATGTAATGGCCTGTAATATCCAGGAGGTCAGGCCAGATGGTCTAATGATCCCTTCTGGCCTCAAACTCAGTGAATCTCAGAATGAGTATAAACACTATCATCTGGATGTGCATCTGAAATAATTGCAGGCAGAAATTAAACATAGCATTGCATATGGTTCAGAAAGGACAAACTTTCCTCCCCTCCAGAACAAGCACCCTTATTTATGCCTAATTACCTGCTATTGTAATTCAGATGAATATCGGTTAGGAGCTGGGGTGGGACGTGGGCAAACCACTTTTAACTACCGTGTCTGTCCTGTGGAAATCCAGTTTCTAAACATTGCATCCAACTTCAGACTTGTTGGCACAGGAATGCAGCCAGGAGGGGTCCAGCAAAGACATTTCTCCACCTTGTGAGTTCCTTTATGTGATTTTGCTCTGATGACTTTGGTTTGGTTAAATCACAGAGACAAGGAGGTCCTGTTCCCAAGAGCAGCTGGGTGCTTAATGCTTAGGACTTTCCACATGATGCCAAATTTTATGGGAAGGGCATGTTGACAGAGTAATAGCAGAAAATCAAAAGGTTTTGCTTCTGCTGACGTTATCACAAGTGGCATCTTCACTTGCACATGCACTTGCAAAACTACCAGCAGCTGCAGTGCTTCTGGAGAAAAATATCCTAACCGGTAAGAGAAACCACATTAGAACACAGATAGCTTCTAAAATGAATCTCACAATGTCACATAGCTTTCAATTTTAGTGTTTTCTCACTCACCAAGCACTCAAAACAAGTGTCCAGGTAAGCAGTGAGGTCACACTGAAGAAACAATTGTGTTAAAGATCAGCAGAAAGCCATTGTTTAGGGTATGCCATGTGTTTGCCTGTGCTCAGAGGTGAGTTTAAAGAGTTTCATTCACAAACATCCATGACCTTTTGGATTCTTATCGTCCTCCAGAATCAACTCCAATTGCAGGCACCAACCACCCAATTTCCAAGTGATGAGAGTTTGTTGTTTCCAGATCTGAGCACAAGAAATCCTCCCGGCAGCTAATGTGCCACTTGAGTACTTAGTAGTTGGAGGCAAGATTTTCCTCGGGTTATGTGTTTAGTTTGAAGGGGGAAGAGGCCTGTGTCTGCAACCACCCTTCCAGCTACCCAAACATCTGAGCAGCTCTGTGACAGCCCAGTCTAACAGGCTGGCCTTTCTCAAAGTGAGCAGAGGATGTAACCTTCAGCAGAAAGCTGGAATCCACATCTGCGTCCTAACCTTGTTTATTACAGTCATCCTCCTTTGTTTTCCCCTTTTATCCCCTCAGGCAACACACAAAGACTATCATGACCAGCACCGATGCTGATCTGTGAACTATAAGCCAAGGTTTCTCAGGATTCTCGTTCTGTACTGCTGTTCACCTTGTGGCTAATTTTCACATTTGCTGCTTGTAAGCTGCTTTTTGCAGCCTCTTTCACTCCAGCTCAGAAAGGGGATGTGATAATGGGGACTTGTGCTCTGTCCTACAGGTACTTAGCAGAGTATGCAGCGTTTCACTGGACCTTGGCATAACTTGGTCATGAGAATGTCAAGTCTTTTGGCTGCCGATACTCTTCAGTTGTGGATATCTGGTTAGATAATGCTGAAAATGAAAGTGATATAAGATTAGTAATTAACTGTGTTTTAATGTGGTGTTTTGCCAGTTAACTTATTTTTTCCCCAGAACATTACAGTAGCTGATTTTGAAGGTGCTTTTTCAGTTCTTCTTCAGGGATGGCTTTTACAGTAGTGCTGCTGCATCAGCAAAATGACCCACACATGCATTTTGCTTTGTATCTTGTTTTATAGCCCTTTATACAAGGCCTCCCTGTAACAGCCCGACACCAGCACTAATATCACAAAGGTCCTGAAGGTCTTTCTAATTTCCAGTCGAATAACAGGATCCAAGAATTTTAACGATGCTCTTGCATTAATGGCCTAATATTCCAAATTGTTATAAAATTCAATAACGTATGAAAATGTCAGCGCTGAACAAAGCAGATCATCTGAAACAGAAAACCAGTCCAAATCTTTGCAGATGTTCAAAAAACTTCAGGTAGTTTCATTTCCTCTTCCTGCACTTCTCAGGTGCTTTTACAGGATTCGATGCCTGAAATATCATCGTAACTGATTTTTCTAGGCAAAGGAAGTGCTTGGAGCTGATTATCTAAATTGAAGTACAGCATTTGATGCAGTGCCATCGGGGGAAATTGTTAGCTAAAACGGGGGATTAGTACAGAAACTCAAAAGTGAACAAGAAAGTGACTAGTAGGTTGAGAGCAGTACTGGGGGAAGGTAGCAGTTTCCCAAGCACCAGTCTCAGGCCCGATAGCATTTGACAGGTTTTATGAATGATGACCTCATAAAAATTAAGCCTGTGCTGATGGAATTTACCAGTGGCATAAAGGAGAGAGATACTGTCATTGCAGAGCTGAATAGAACTCTCATTTAGGAAGAACTGAGTCACCTTGAGGATCAGAAAAGGCTAAACTGGGTGAGATTCAGAAGGATTTGAGTGCAGTTCATGCATGTAGGTCCTGGTAACCAGATTCCCTCGACACCTGCATGCTCTTAGATAATAAAGGAGTGAGGAAGATGTGGTCATTTGAACTTGAACCAGGTGGGATTCAAACCAAAGATGACAGACGTTGTTTCCATGGAAATGAGATATCCCTTTCCCTTAACCCTGAATCAGTGGGATTCAGAACTGTGTTCTCTGGTCACCACCTTTTTGGAGTCTTCTGCAGTTGACTGTGCAGCAGACCCTCTCTCTCCTAGCTTGCTGGGAGTTTGCGATGTGTGGTGGACAGTTAATTTTCTATTTGTCTTGCTCCTTTTCTCCTTCTCTCAATAGAGTGGGGTTTGTTTTTTGTTGTGTTGGGGGTGCAGTGTGGCAGGTTTCACCTGTAGCAGCAGAAGGAGGAAGGAAAAGTGATGCGTAGGGCACAAAAAGCTCCATCCCATGGGTTTTCTGTCTTTTAAAACCCTTTCTTTACTTTTTCTGCTAATAAGCTCCTTGTCTTTATAACAAGTTGCTGGATTTTGCTTTCAACCCTGAGAGTAACGAGTGAAAACACGCACAGAAGGGAAAGGCTCAGAACATACAAAACAAAGCTCCATCACCAAGGCAGTGAAACACCAATCCTGCTGTATGCGGTCCACACTATGAATCAACCAGAACGGTGCACACTGCTCCCTGAGGAGTCACTTCACTTCTGGGAAGCTACCAAAAAGGACAACTGGGAAGGGAGAGGAGTTTGACAAAGAGAAGACTGAGGGACACCACAATAAATACTGCCTGGGCATAGGCTCCAGAAGAGAAAGCAGCTATTTAAAGTAAGGACAACAATGGCACAAGAACAAGTGAGTATAAATCGGTCATTAACACATTTAGGATGGAAACCAGAAGGACGTTTCCAGACAACAGGATAGTGCTATTCTGCAGTTGCTTTTTTCCAGTGTAGAAACAACAACAACAAACTCTGAACTAGTTTTCAGATGGAGTGTAATGAGTTTCTGAAAGGGATTATGTGTTGTGTTTGGCTAAGATAGCAGTGAAGTAGACTTGATGACCCAAGAGGTCTATGCAGGCCTATCTTTCTAAGCCTGTTTTTCATGACCAAATTCCTTCAGATCACGTTTAAGTGCTTCCTTTCCTTCGTGAGTTTTTTAGATAATTTTTTCACAGAATACTGCAGGGACTGCTGGCTGGACTGGTGTAGGGAAGGCACAAAATTCTGTGTTCAGAACATGCTGGATACTCTCCAGGCAAAATAAAAGAAGCATCCAGCATCAGGACAGGCAGGACTTGGGGGGATTACAGAAATCACCATTTTCAGTGGAAGGCAACGGAACCAAGTCTTTACCCACAAAAGCAAAATGAGGTGTTTGCAGCTCTTTTGCAGTACAGCAGTGGCAGCTGTCACTTACAACGGTAACAGATACTGCTTCGTTGGAGTGCTGGGGGGCACAGATTGCCCCAGTAAGGTGATGACTCCCTCTCTAAGTAAGAGAGCAGCTCACAGTCAGATGTCTGATGAATTTCTATCAATGCTTTAGTAGAAATCTGACCAGTGGGGCACTGATATCTTCAGAACTGGACACTTCTGGTTGTTTTCCCTCTCCAGCTAACTACCCATGGTTTTTTTCAAAAATCAGCTATGAAATATTGAGAATCGGTCAAGAAATGGGAAAACAAGATGATATCCCCAAGAGACCATGTAGTGTGGAAAAGAAGAGGTAGGCAGCAGCTTTATAAGTGAAAGGTGTTAACTTGCACCCCATTGCCATCCACTGGAATTTATTGCTGCAGGCAGCATCTCTGACTTTTTGTGCAAATTAACAACTGGTGTAAAAAAACTGTCAGGGAAGCTGAGACCCCAGGCTCGTGTAAACAGGGTAATGAAGAAGGCAGAAAAACTTTAAGCATGATGGAGAAAGTTTTCAGTTCCTCTTCAGCTGAGATTTCCTGCAGCTTTCCCAGCTGCTTAGCTATGGGGCCAGGACTGAGGCTCAGGTGCCTCTAAAGGTAGCAGTTTGCCGTCAGTGGCTTTGGTGTGGTGCCCTATGTGTGACCTCCCCTGTGACTCCACCGGCCAGCAATGCCCAAACATCAAAACAAAAAGCTAAATGGAAAAAAAAAATCAAGGAAAAACTATATCCAAGGTCAGAGTTGAAAAATCTTCACACACTGTGACATGATCACGAGGAAACACGAGGGATTGTCACTTATGCCAAAGCAACTCTTCCTTTTGCTGATTTTAACAGCGTTCCTGTTGCTGTGTGTGTCTGCAGAGCGGGTTTTCCACCCATCCTTAGTTTCAGCCAGGATGCAACAATCTGCGATGATTTCGCAGAATCACGGAATTGGTGAAGCTGGAAAAGCCCTCAGAGCTCATCCAGCCCAGCCCAGGACCTGACATCACCACATCGGCCACACCAGGGAACTAAGGGCCACAGCCAGGCTGTTCTTCAACACCTCCAGGGACGGGGACTCCTCCATCTCCCTGGGCAGGCCATTCCAGTGACTGATCACACTTTCTGTGAGGAAGGGCTTCCTAAAATCTAACCTAAACCTCCCTTGGCATGGTTTCAGGCCCTGCCCTCTTGTTCTATCACTAGTTGCCTGGGAGAAGAGCCCAACCTCCACCTGTCTACAGTCTCCCTTCAGGTAATTTTAGAGAGGGAGATGGTCTCCCTGCAGTCTCCTCTTCTACAAGCTAAACAACCCTGGCTTTCTCAGCCTCTTTTCATAAGACTTTGCCTCTATCCCTTCAACAGCATCGATGCTCTCCTCTGGACCCGCTCCAGTACCTCAATATCTTTCTTGAAATTTTGTCCTTCTAGCAAACTCCATTTAAAATTAATCAGCCGTGAGGATGACCTGAATGTATTGCTGATAGCAGCACCACTGTTGCTGCCTCTCTGCTCTGATTTGGGGTGGCCATCAGCCCCAGGACCATCATGCACCTCATCATGTCACACCTCTGGTGAGCAAGGAGCCACACAGGCACAGGTGGGCTGTGAAATGACATCCCTGTGCATGAGCTGCGATGGTGTGAGGATATTGCAGCCTGTCAAAAAGGAAAACAAAAAGGACTGAAGGTAAAAAACCCCAATAAAAAGCTGTGCTTGTTCTTCACTCTTCACACTGTTCTGTCCTGTGCGGAGGCTGCTGAGGTGTGAACACATCCTGTTTACATCTACAAAGATTTTGAGAGGAACACAGGGCTGAGGAGCAGTCAAGGACAGGGTGTGCATCAGGAGACAGCTCTGGCATGGACACGCTGCCCGTCTACCATGGGGCCATCACCCGTGAGGCTGGGGAGAAGCTATTGCTGGCGGCAGGCTCTGATGGCAGTTACCTGCTGCGGGACAGCGAGACCATCCGTGGTGTCTACTGCCTCTGTGTGCTGTGAGTATGACCAGTCCCTGCTGCTGCCATCTCTGTGGTGTGTGGGACAGCCAGAGGCAGTGGGGCTGGGTGCGGGGGGTTGGGAAGGGCTGGTCAGGAGGCAGCTGATTTGTGACCACTGCATCCAGTGGTTCTGTGGACATAAACCAAAGTGGAAGTGGAGCTGGAGCATGTAGGAATAACGAGCTAGGGATTGTGGACAAGAGCCAAGCAGCCTGAATTGGGATTGTGCTCTGCCATTTTGTGCTGAATGAGCATCTTACTTTCTGTCCTCTGTCTTCTGCTTCTCTAATGCTCTCACAAGGGTCTTTCCCAACATTTCCAGTGCCTTTGGAAAGGATTTCCATCTTCTGCAGTGTTCCTTTGCCTTGTGATGCTCTTGGTCATGGGCTGTGTGTCCCATGAGCTGCTGGGTTTGGAGTAAACTACTTGTAAAGTGTGTGAAACACTGATGGGTGATCAACTAAATGTCATGTTTCAGCAGACAGTGTGACTGGGGAAAGATCTGAAGGGATGGCCTGTCAGAGAGCGGGTAGAGAGCTTTCCCCGAGGAAACCGGAGAACTTTATAGCTGTAGGATGTTGTTTTAATGAGACAGTTTAATTACCCAGAAGTAAGTCTTGGAAATCCTGAGAGATAATTGTACAATGAAGAACTGTTGCATTGAAAGAACAAAGATGTGGCTACCAAGGCTAAACAGACACTCCAGCAGCAAAAGATAGACAAGAGAAAATCATTTTAGCAAGAAATGAGCTAACAGAGGGCACTTAGGTACCTGACAGTAAAACAGAAGAGGAAGAAGCGTCCTAAATCAGGTTTCCCCAAATGCCTTGAATATATTTCCAGCTATACATAATTAAGCCCTGGGTGAGCACTGTTATTCCCTTGCTGTAGACCAGTAAGTGGCGGCATGTCAGAAGGCTGTAGGCAATCCAGAAATACCAACCGTCTTTTCAGAGACGATCTTTGTGGTTGAAGATGCGTTTTTTCTTCTCTCATGAAATCAGAAATTGAGCCAATACCGGCATCACTGCTATGAAATAGCTTAACAGCCAGCTGAAAAATGGGAAATAAGCAGCATCTTGAGCTGAATGAAAATGGAATAGACATAGCAAGGGTTAAGGAGTGTGATGATTCCTGGGATGAGAATGGGCAAGAAAAGCAGAAATGGTGATATATATCCTTAACACTCTGAAGTCATTCAGAGCAGTAAATATTAGAGAAAGGGTCAGGCACAATGTTATGACATTGAATAATAATAAAATAGAGAATTTTACAATTAGTGCACCATCAGTCTCAATGTCTGGTTATATAACAAGGTCTTTCATCAGCACACAATCACCTGGGACTATTTGCCTATATTAGTGGTAGTTTGTGTCTTTCAGAAGAAACACAGTGAATGGAATAAGATATAAAGAATGAAAATAGGAAGAACAGAAAGAATAGCTAACAGTAGCCTTTGGAGGAAAAGAAGCTTCTGTAGGAAAGAAAGCTCCATCGAATGGTTTCTGGAAGTTATGTGAAATGTTACGTTCAAACAAAACAGAGCAGAGAGCGAAAAGTAAAACATATTACTGGGTACTGAATGAATATATTACTGGATACTGGTATTACTGGATTACTGAAAGTTTTGCACATTTCCTATGGAATGTACATCCTCAGTACATTTTCTACATGGGAAATTTAGAATAGTATCTTGGATAAATACAGGATAAAAAAAATGTATTATGAGGAGTGTGATGTGATATATTCAGAAAGGTGGCTGAAAGCTAAAGAGACTAGAGGGAAAATCTGATGGGGAGAAGCTGAGGGAGCTGTGGGTGTTGACCCTGCAGAAGAGGACACTCAGGGGGAACCTTCTTCTCTGCAACTCCCTGAAGAATGGAGGCAGTAGTCAGGTGGGGATCGGGCTCTTCTCCCAGGCAACCAGTGCTAGGATGAGAGGGCAGTGCCTGAAGCTTCCAGGGGAGGGTTAGGTTGGTTGTTAGGAAGCCCTTTCTCATGAGAAGGGTGATCATAGCCTGGACTGCACTGTCCAGGGCAGTGATGGAGTACCAATCCCTGGAGGTGCTTAGGGACAGCCTGGCTGTGACACATAGTGCAGTGGTCTGACTGATATGGTGATGTTAGGTCCTGGGCTGGGCTGGATGAGCTCAGAGGGCTTTTCTAGCCTCAATAATTGTGTGATTCTGTGTGAAAAATACTAGAGTACTTGGTTCCAGCAGCATTTAAATTCAAAGCATTATGTAAGAATTAGCAGATACAGCAAACAATACATCACATAATAATGTTGGAGACAGTTATCATAAAGGTCTCAGGAAACAGCCCCACACTGGAGAGGATGTGACAGTATGACAATGGTAGCTTAAAGAACAGCAAGCTGTAAACTAGAGAAGTGCTTGTCAGGCATAAGTTTACCAAAGCACAGCACCTCAGTGGAGATCTCGAAGGAGCAAGGATGGAAGAAAAGAGAGATATATATGACTTTAGGGAGAGATGCTAAACTGCGATTTGGAAAAATAAACAAGTGGGCCCCTCAGGGAAACACGAAAATGCTGTTTAAGAAAAAGGAAATAGAAGAAAAACCAAGTACTTCCCTGATTCCACACCTCCCCCCCCTCCCCCGCTTCCTTCTAAGTAAATCATAGAAATTCTTTGGAGTAATAAAGTCAGTCAGAAATGTGCATTTTGCTTCAGAACACCTGTTAGAGATCATTCCAGGCACACCCAGATATATCAAGAACAGAGAAAACTTGTGTGTAATGGAAGCACTGCAACCATCTTGAAACAATGGAAGCAAAGCCGATCAGCTGTGAGATAAATCACAGTAAATATCATGGGTCCACACAAAAGCTTTACATCTTTCCCAAGACAATTTCTTTCAGGAGTGAAACTGTTTCATGCTGCTAGCAATGTTTCTGTTGCTCCTAGAAAAGAACAGGAGCTTTTTTATTTTTCACTACATCGGAAGAAGAGGATTGTCAAAATTAAAAGGCACAGGCATGCTGATGAAAAAAGGAACATCAATCAAAAACGTTTTGTCATCTTGTTCGTCAGATAAATACTTGGTTGACGATACTGTCACCAGCTGGAGCCCACACAGCTGGCTGCTCTGCCCTTCCAGCTCCTGGTACAGTGACTGGTAAATCCTGCTGTTCCTACTGCATCACTGAGTCTCTTTTTCCCAAGAAATCCCATAAATCTGTAACAGCACCACCAAACCCTTCCTCTCTGGGCACCCCCTGGCAGGCTTCGTCAGTCTTTGAGGGACACAGCAAGGGCAGTGTTGTTCAGGAGCAGCTTCATTTGCCTTTTGCTTTTCGAATTAAAAAGTGGAGCCCTGAACTTTCAAAAGGAATCCCTTGCGACTGACACTGATTTTATAGGACAGGAGTAAAAGAGACAGGTAACAGCATAAAACGCAACCCACAGAGACGGATAACTGTGTCAGACAGACCCTGCTGTTGGAGGGTTTGGCTGGACAGCTGCTATCTCTCTGTTTTTCCCAATGTTCTGCTTTGTCTGCTTCAAACGCTGTGCTGTTCCATCCGAAGCCATGGTGTGCACTTGGTGTGCCTGCGAGCCTTCAGAGACACCATGTTCTTTGTGGTGTGGCTGTGGCACAACACAAAGAACCCATGTTCATCAATATTTGAAGACCACGAATTAACTGTGCATGGGGGAGAAGCAAGGTTTTGAATCATGACAGTGCCTCCCGGAGCTCTAACAAGAAGAGGTGCTGTCCCCAGATTTTGGTAGTCTTTTCATACCAGATACTGCCAAGATCTTTGTTGTCTAAGGGTTATTATTCAGTATATTTTAGTCAAAAATATATTTTAAGGTTACTAGTTGTTTTTTGAATGTGTCAACAGAGAAGTCACATCTTTCCCTGGAAATATTTGGGGCTGCATTGCAACACATGATTTTCACTGGGCTACAAGAATTGTGCATATGTGCTTTAAAAATTGCACGGGTTTTACCTGTAAATATGTCAGACACTATGCGTCAGGGTTTCAGTATCCAAGCCTGATTGTTTCTGGGAGCTTTCTTTATGGTCTGGTTTCCTTGTTGCTCAATATCCCATTTGATGTTAACAGCACCCTCAGAAATCCTCTGTGCATGTCACCCCTAATGAAGTCAGTGGGGTATGCAGGCCACGATACTGGTGGCTAGTTTGACAAGCAGCCCCTTAAACTGTGCCTGAAAGATGCGGAAATAAACTGTCTGAGAGCACCCAAAGCACCACTTCACCCTACAGACACATGAGCACACACTCAGCAACAAGCAGCCCCTGCCTGATCTAGCAAAGATTAAGCATTTGGTCTTAAAATTCTTATACTTGAAAATACCTGACTGTTGGTAGTTGTTACAGACCTTTAAGCAAGCAAAACATAACAAACATGGCAAACAGAGCCTTTAGTTAGTTCGTTGTTAACCAGCCATTTCCGTACCAGGCTGTATTCAATAGGTTGTAGATGATAAGGAGTTGGAATGTTCAGAGCTCTTGTGATGGCACAGGGACAGGCTAGGGTTGCAGTCCTATCAGATTTTATGGGTGTTGCTTTTTCTTTCCCCATAACCACAGTGCACAAGTTCAGGCAATGTGCTGGAGCTCTGTGATGCAGCAGATGTCGTGGCTTACAATGCAAAGGTGTAATGCAGGATCACGAGCAGCTTCAGCTTCATGTTCCTTTTGTTTCCCATGGAATAGTTTTGATAGAAGTGGCAGAGTAATTGCATTTATTATAGCAGCACACATATTCATTGTCATCACTTAAAATGTAATTTAGAACAAAAGGTTCTCTCTGAGGAGAAGCTCCTTGCTTCAAGGTTGTTCCTGTAAACACCATGCACTGTTTTCTGCTTTGAAGCACTACAAAATTCTGTTGAGGTGCATCTTTCAGCTCCCCGTTCATCTTTGCTTGGCTAATGGATTCAGATATTCCAATGGCTTTTCATAGAATCACAGAACCATAGAAGGGCACAGGTTGGAAGGGACCTCAGAGCTTATGTACTCTAACCCCCTGCTATGGGCATTGGCACTCCTCTTCTAGACTTGGCTACTCAAGGCTTTATCCAACCAGGCCTTGAACACCTCCAGGGAGGAGTCAGCCACAGCCTCTCTAGGCAATTGATTCTGGAGTCTTTCTAGACTTCTACTGAAGAATTTTTCCCTAAGATATAATGTAAACCTCTTCTCCTTCAGTTTCAAACCATTTCCCCTTGTCATATCATTAGATCCGCTTGTTTAGAGTCCCTCTGCAACCTTCCTGTAGCTTCCCTTCAGATATTGGAAGGCAGCTCTGAGGTCCCCCTGGAGTCTGCTTTTCCCTAGGCTGAACACTCCCAGTTCATCAGCCTGTCCTCACAGTAAAGTTGCTGCAGTCCTTGGATCATCTCTGTGGTCTCCTCTGGACTGTCTGTTCTTTGAAAGGTTTCAGAAAGGTAGGTGCTCCGGCTGATGGGTGAGGGCTGCAATTAACTGTAACAGACTGGGAACAGCTGTCCGGAAACAGAACCTACATGAGCTCTAGCCTCCTGGCTTTGAAGGTGTGTGTTTTGGGGACTTAGTCAAAGCAGTGATTTCAGGTTCAGGGATTTTACAGCCAGACTGTGCCTACTTTTGCTCTGAGGAAAGCTGGAAATCCGACGAGCTGTGCTGGATCACTCCCTACAAACCGAAAAATGTTTTAGAGAAATATGAAATAGTGACATTTACAGGGCTACTGGCAATATTTTATCTATTGCTGTTCTTGTCAGTTTTGCCTGAAGTCATGAAAGAAATTTCACCTGATAGCTCTTTCACACGGTTTTCCATTGTGAGGTGCTATTCTGGAGAACATGGTTATTCATGCAGCTTACTGTGCCACCAGAAAGTGATTTCTTCCTATTTAGCACCTCAGATTTGAATAAATTCTCATTTTATTTCCAAATTTGAATAAATCCCTCTTTGAGATGCTGATTTTGGCTGGCGTCACTTTGCAGCAGATCATGAGAACCCCTGCTCAGAAAGGCTACACACCTGCTCTTTCAGTAAATCAATGGCATTTCCACTGATGGTTAGGAGTGTCCAAACGGTGAAGACATCAACACTCTTCCACAGAAGAGTGCACAGAGATTTTTCCCAAGATTTGACTTGCTCTGTCATGCAGCTGTTAAGTTCAAAGGAGAAAATCAGGATAAGGAATTTGTTTGATGACGCTAATGTTACGGCAAAATAACACAGGTTGCTGATTCAGCATCGTGGGCAATTTTTTGCTGCAAAAAGTGTTGGTAGGGGAATTGGGGACTGCAGTATAAATTCAGGTGTATCCAGTACGCTGTGAGTTAAGCCATGGTAACTCTGTTGGGCTTTTCAGCTGTCACAAACACTGATTTACACTCTTTTATTCACTATTGCTGACACAGAGCTTGTATCTTGCACATCATCTCAGAGTGAATACTTTTTCTTCAGCTTGGGTTAGCTTCTCAGTGGTAACTGCTAATTTGCTGCACCTTGATTGCGTGCCTGAGACCAAAATAGGGCAGGAATCCAGCTGCTTGTCAACCAGAAAATGCAGATTACAGGACAGTGAGAGGAGCTGTGAATGTAAATAGGTTTTTCTCCTACATTAAAGCCCATAAAAGCCCTATAAGATTTTTGGCCTTTCCCACTTTAATAAACCAAGTGGAGACATAGCAGTTAAAAATGAGAAAGAAAGCAAAAGGCAGGAGTTTAAGTCGACAGCTGGATGGACCACTGCATCATTTCAGCAGCTGTCACTTCTGTCCCAGAGCAGGGGACCACACAGCTCTAACTCTAACCCTTCACAGCACACATGTAAGAGATGCCGCCTTCCAGCACTGCTGTAGATAGACGCTGCCCTCATGGGTTTCAGCTCTGTGGTGGCCATGTCCCACCTCCAAAGTCACTGTGGTACCCACCTTCCTTGTCCAGTACTGCCCACTGTGATGCTGCTTGAGGCTGGTCCCTCTGACTAGCCATGGCTTTCCCCTGTCTCTCTGCTTTTCTTCCTTAACATTTGTTCCATTTTGGACCCACAAATGAATACAAATTAGTTTAATAAAATCTCCCAACTGAGGTGCAAAACATTGGGAAATGATTGTAAAACGTAGCTGAACTGCCACGGTTCATTTTAATCTGCAGCACACAGCTAATGTCCTCTGGCTATTTCAGTGGTGCAGAAGATTGTAATTACTCACCTGTTAAAGTAAATTTGGCTTTAACAAGCCTGATCACAGTTGAAAAAGAGGAGTGGAGAGGAGAGGTAGACAGCTGCTGTCTCAGTATGTCATCTGTGAATGATGCCTTTGTAGTTCTTTAGGAGGAATTATCTAGCCATGAAGAAGAAAGTCTGTGGCATAAAGGGGTCTGTTTCCTGTAAAAGCAACTTTTCCCTCCATTTTCCTTCGACAAACTTTCCCCAGCTTTGTGACATCTCCACAGAGATGGTACCAGTGCTGTTCCCAGGTGAAATGTCATAACCTTTGCTGTGAGGATGAAAAAGTAAATGAGATGACATAAAAATATCTTCAGTGGTGGCCAAACTATCCTCCAATTATTACAGCAATGGCTATTTCTCCTTGGTCTCATCAGCATTTTGGCATCTTTTTGCCTTTGATAAAAAATTTATAGGGTCTCATTAATCAAGTTGTTAATTCACTATCACTCCCATCCCTTGAGCTTTACTGGCATGAAAGAGGATCTTTGCATTCATGAGCAAGGTCTGTGGCCTGATGAAGGGCTGGAAGAGATATTCGCTGGGTCTTTGCCTGGGTGTTGAAGGTGGGTCCTCTTCTACGATGTGGTGATACACCAGTGTCACTGTACATACTCTCTGAAATCCTTGTCTCAGAGACACACATCTATTTCCTGCTGATTTTGTCCAGCACAGAAAGGAGTTCTGGCCACTGAGGACTTGACCCATACCTCACCCAGAAACAGCTTAAGCTGTAGGGGAAGCTCCAAGCGACCAGCACCATGCCCAGGTCATATGGGGTTTTGGCTTTACTACGTGACCACATCATGTATAGGAACCTTGTGTCACACTAGGAGGCTTTTGCTGCCTTGAATTGAGTAAGATCTAGAAAACTGAGCTGTCTTCTCATGGTTGCTGTGCAATTTCTCATCTCCCAAGCTCCAGCAAAAGCACTTTTCCACCTGCTTCTGCCCAGTGGTAGGTGTTTTGCTCTTTGGGAGGTAGGATGCTATACAGTCTCAATTTTAATTTTTTCTATTATATTTTTGTTTTAAGAAAAACATGTTCCTCTTCTTTCAGACAACACTGATCCCAGCTGGGGAGTTTAAATTACAAAAACCTTTCTCAAGGGAGGCTGTGCTCAAGGAGCAGTAAAGGGATCTGCTCATCAAAATCATGTTGCTGTCACATGGAAGGTAACTAGTACTTTGAAGTGGTAATGAACTAAGTTCTTGCTGCTTAATAGGAAGCTTTGATAAGATCAGATTCGTTGGGAGAGCGCTTAACAGAAGAGCCGTACTTCAGTTTGTGGAAACAAAGATCCCAGGGGAAAGTAGTTGTAAGATCTAGCTGTTCACTGCCTTAGCAAAAATGAACCTTCCCTCCACTGACTAGTAAAAGAATTCCAGACTCTTTCAGTGGAGTTCAGGCAACAAGAATTCCCCATTTGGAAAACAGTCATGGATTAACAAACCACATCTCAGCCAATAGAATGTGACATCCCCATTTAACACTTTGAAGAAGCAGGTGTGGTGTCCTGGGTCATCTCTCATCTACAGAGTGACTTCTGAGCCGATCAGATGACAGTGTCATTTCCAGCTTAAGCTCAGGGAACTGCTTTATGTCTTTTGCAGTGTCGTCCTCCCCCCCCCCAAATTTTCTTAGGCAAAAGAGTGTACTTTTGCTGGGTGAGTGGGGAGCTCTCACCTGTCCTCATGTGGCTACGTAGAAATGGCCTACTTCTCCCATTTTCCATGCTGTGTTCAAAGCATCCATGTCCCCAAATTCTTGTTCCTTTTTCTATATCTCATGGGCTTTCGATCTGAGCTGTCCTTTGTGCAAGACAGTGCAAAGTCCTTCAGTCTTGGCCTGACTGAAATATTTTACAATGGAATTTAAAGAAAACCCCTAGGATAGTTGTCATCTTATACCTTATACCTATAGCTTACACCTGCTTTGGCCCTGAGCATTGCTTTATCTGACCTCTAGTTTTCAATTTGCCCAGCTTAGTAAACCCTTCTGGAGGAGTGCTGCATGCCATCACATATTTTGGAGTCAGGGCAGCACCACTCTAACCACTTAAAGTCACACAATCTCTTAGGCAGAGAAAATGATGGAAGAAACAGCAGAGGGTAGTAGTTCAGACACCTGAGCTGTGTGCAGAGAAATCAGATTTTAAGGAGACTGAAGCAGTTAGGATGCTTTGGGGTAGCCCAGAACATGTGTAGGTAACTCACACAGTGTGTTAGTAAAATCAGGAGGCAAAAGATTGAATTTTAGATTTTTACATACTGACTCTGTTGGTTTTGAGGCTTGAAAAAGAATCACTATGGAGGTGATGTTGTGCCCAGGCTTGGGCACCTCAATATAAGAGAGATATCAAGGTGCTGGAGTGGGTTCAGAAGAGGGCAGCAAAACTGGAGAAGGACCTGGAGAATCAATCTTATAAGGAGAGATTGAAGGAACTGGGACTGTTTAGTTTGAAGAAGAGGAGGCTGAGGGGAGACCACTTCCCCTTCTACAACTACCTGAAAGGACATTGTAGAGAGATGGGTGCTGGTCTCTTCTTGCAGGTCACTAGTGACAGAACAAGGAGGAAGAGCCTCAAGCTGCAACAGGAGAGTTAGGCTGGACAATAAGAAACATTTTTCCCAGACAGAGTACTCAGGCTAGAACAGGCTGCCATGGTGAGGCTGGGGCTCACCATCCCTGGATGTGTTTAAAGTTCATTTAGATGTGGCGTTGGGGGATGTGGTTTAGGGGTGAACTTGGTAGAGCTGATGGTTGAACTCAATGATCTCAAGGGTCTTTTCCAACCTGAATGATTCTTTGGTTCTGTGATCAGATACCCACTTCAAATTGAGAAGGGAAATACTGGGACCTCTCTGATGGTTCCCTGTCAAATCCTCATCTCAGTAACTATATTGGCTGGTCTGCTTCTGCAACTGATAGAAGGAAAGACCCTTATGATCCCTAGAAAGAAAAGATGAATGTAAACATCAGCTACTTGTGAAAAGCTGACAGTACAGGCAGAGCTTTTGGTGGCTTTAAGAAAGGATATGATAGTATGAGATTGTCTATGGCCCTATGGACCCTATGGATTTCTTGATTATGGATGTTTCTAATGGATTAGAGAGATGAGATTTGAAGCAACTGATACTGAACTGTGGCCTAACCAGTGACTGTGGTACTATGGCATGGACAGAAAAAGAATGTTCTTCCACATCCTTCCCACAGCTCACACCTCTTCCCAAGAGCCCTTTCTGTTCCTTCCAAATGCCTGATGGACTTCAGCTGTTGAGCTTGCTGGGGGAAGTGAGGTAGCACACGCTGATCCTTACGGATCCATAAAGTGAGCATGGTTTGTCACTATTTATCTTCATCTGGTGCCAGGTGGTAAGTTGTTTCTCTGGGGAAAACATTCCTGTGTTTAACAAGAAGAGAATGAAGTTGTGATGGGGTTGAGGGGCTCCATGGAGCATATTCTCATACATGAGGAGGTGGGAGGTGACTCAGCTGCTGCACAGGAACTTCAAACAGCCCTGACAGGAGGCAAAAACTTTTAGTCTTTCACCTCCGTATTTAATCCCAGTGGGAGTCAGGTGGTGGGGGAAGGACTCAGAAATCATGACAGGCAATTGTGCTCCCACTTGGAGCAGTTGTATTTGTGTGACAGCTGTTAACAACTTCCCACTTCAGGAAATTTTATCAGGCACTGATTCACAAAGGTTGCTGTAATGACTTTTTAACAAGAATTTATCCAGGAACTGTGACACAGAGCATAAGTAATTGCAATCATATGGTCCCTTTGCCATTGATGGCTGCTGCAATTCTGTAGGAACTACTATCACACCATGTAAATGCAGTTTCTGCTTTTTCAGGAATAAAAACTGATGCTGAAATAGGGAATTGTCCTTGAAATCCTGCTGTGTATTCTTGTAAATCTAGGCAGTATGAAACAGTCTTTCTTATTTGATACCATCTAAACAAAAGTTCCACGCACAAAACTACTATCAGTTTTCCCTGCTTTTGGATTGATTCTTTGAATACTATTCTAATAATCTACCACTTACTGGGTTGGGTACATAAGAGAATCAGGCTGACTCTAGACACAAGTGGGTCTCATTAGCATGCAGCTCCGTATTATAAGAACACTCAACAGGCTGCCCAGAGAAGTTGTGGAGTCTCCTTCTCTGAAGATGATCACTTCTCTGAAGTGATCCTGCTCTGGCAGGAGGGTTGGACTAGATGATCTTCCAAGGTCCATTCCAACCCCTAATATTCTGTGATTCTGTGAAAGAAACAAGATGCCACACTCTTTTAAGTCTCCTTTATCAATATTTGAGAATTCATTGAATCATGAATTCATAGAATCATTAAGGTTGGAAGCGATCTACAAGATCATCCAGTTCAACCATCAACCCAACCTCACCCTCCCCACTAAACTCTGTCCTCCAGGGCCACATCTACTTGTTTTTTTGAACCTCTCCAGGGATGGTGACTCCACCACCTCCCTGGCCAGCTTGTTCCAACCCATGACCATTGGGAAGAAGCTTTTCCTGATGTCCAATCTAAAACTCCCCTAGCACAACTTGAGGTCATTTTCTCTCATGCTATTGCTAGAGGCCTGGGAGAAGATACTGACCTCCTTTCCGATAGTTGTAGAAAACAACAAGGTCTCTCCTTAGCCTCCTTTTGTCCAGCCTTTCACCAGACTCATTGTCCTCCTCTAGCACCTTGATGTCCTTCTTGTATTGAGGTGCCCAAAACTGACCCAGTGTTCAAGATGAGGCCTCATAAGTGCTGAGTGCAGGGGAAGGATCACTTCTCTACTCCTAGGCAAACAGTAATTTACCTCACCTTCTGTTTTCCTGGGGAAGCATGTGTGCTGTGTGTCAGTGAAAGGAGGTCACTGCAGAAAAAAGGATGGAAAATGCTGAGGCAGGGATGACAGCAATGTCACTTAACCTAGAATAACTGAATATCGCTAAACTGGAGCTGAGTCAGACCCATTCTTCTCATTCCAGAAGAACCCAGTAGGTTCAACACTGCTGCTGCCCTGTGTCTCAATTTATTTATTTGCCTGGAGGGTCTATGGGTGAGTTTATTAAGGTTAGCAGCAGAACTGTCTCCCACATAGCGGAGAGTATCTCTTGTGAAGCCTGGCAGTAGAAATTAGTAATAAATACCTCTTGATTTATTTTTCACAGGCATCAGGGTTATGTTTACACCTACAGAGTGACCCAGACAGAAACTGGATCCTGGAGTGCAGAGGTGTGTGCTTCTCCTTTCTGTTCTGAACATTTCTACGTTCTGTTTGATGCTTGCATTGATTTAAGGAAATCTATTCAGACCACTCCTGTTTCTGTGCAGTCTGATTTTCATCGAAGGCAATCGATCTTCAGCATGCTCATTGCTAAGATGCTTTTGTGCCACTTCTGACAGTCTTAAGCTCATAAATTAATTCCCTGCAGCATCCCAGCTGTTGCATAATGCAGTAGTGCATTATTTTGCATCATTTTAAGTGGCAAAAATATTGTGTGTGTGTAATTTGTGTAGCATGTTTGGGTCCCTTCTATCTCACACACCAGTAATGTCAGAATAGGTAGGGAAATTATTTTCAAGATGAATTCATTGATTAATTCATCACTGGTGCAAAACAAATGTAGACTTGCCAAAACTCAAGGCCAAATGGATTTTCACTCATTTGCTAAGACACTGGTGATCCATGTGTAGAGCAACACTATTTGCAATACAGGCCACAATTTGGCCCGGTGGAATTGTGATGCTGATGTATATCTCCTTTTTTGGAAGTCTTGTTCTTTGGATGGACTCTGTGTTTTCACTCATAATTAGCTGTCTGCATATTAATGAACACTTACTATAAACATTAAATAGTTTACAGATGGGCATCACTCTCTGGTCTTTTTTGTAAGCGAAGTTGTTGCAGTGCTCTAGAAGACAAGACTGGTCCATGGGGTTGCTCAGGAACAGCTTGGGGAGTAGAAGTGACTCACATCACTGTGGAACGAATCAAGGTGTCAGCCCTGAGAATGGTACTCAGGGAGACTGTGTTCCTGGAAGGCACTGGGAGCATCCTGATGATTTGTAATGTGTTTTCGGGGCAAGGTGGTGGTGGTAGTACCAGGGCAAACAATAGTGTCTCAGGGAGGTTGGCAGGACCCACAGGGACATCTACCTGTGGAGGAAAATTCCCCAAGTGAGGCTTCTGCTTTCACTGGCCCCAGGTAACACCAGCACCTGCAATGAGGTTTTTCAGGCGTTATATTGGCGTGCTGTAACTCTGCCCCCATGACCTCCACTGGCTTCCTAAGGATGGGCTGGGGTTGTTCCTCACTGTAGCCTCAGCTGTGGTTCACAGCACTGGTCTCCTCTCCATATATCCCCTGAGGGGAAGGGTGCTTAACTGCAGACTCATGATATCAGCGCTTCTCTTATACAAACAGAAACCTTTAGGTAAATGTTGTTAAGCCCTCCCTAACCTCAGCCGTTAGGAACAGCAGCTGAAATCTGACTTCTCTTCGAGAAATATGTCTCCAGGGCCAAAAGAGGATCCAGCTGCAGCTAGTGCTTTCCTGTCTGTGCTTTCTTCCCCATGGCTGTTTAGTCTCTGAGCAAGATTCAGTCATGCTCATCTCTCCAGGATGAGACAAGAAAAGTAAAACAGCACTGGTAAAATTCCAGCCAGTGTGAAGACTCTGGCTGTTGCCAATGAAGCAGAATTTAACCTACAACTGCTGGGTTAGAGCAGTGTCCTCCTGGTGACTGTGTCAGCAGGCCCCATGCTTGCCCTCCTGGGATTCTGGTGTTGAGGAGCCAGTTGAGAAAGCCCTGAAGGATTTAGTAGAACTACTGGATTTTTGATTAAAAGCAGACATAGTTTCACTTCACAGTGTTTGAGAAGATGCAATGTAGAAAGAGAGGAAAACTCCCACTTTTACTAAACAGGTAACATTTTGCCTTTGCACAAGAACACTCAGTGTTCAAAGCCAGACTGGATGGAGCCCTGAGCAACCCGGTCCAGTGCAAGGTTGGAACTAGATGATCTTTAAGGATCTCTTCCAACCTGGACCATTCTATGAACCTATTCTATTCTATGAATCTATGATCACAAAAGCCACCAGCATTGAATGCTCTGAGAAAGTCTGGCCAAGTGGTTATGGCCATACCTGATTGTCGTGGTGTAAGCACTCCTTGTCCCTGATGAGTGCCAGATACCTCTGCAGATATTACTGTTTTTTCCAAGCAGGAAGTATCTTACCAATATACTCCATGCTGCAGTTCAAATCACTGACTGCAATAAAAGAGGTTTCACTTCTCTCACCCTTTGGTTTTTGCAGACAGCACCAGGCGTAAAGAGAAGGTTCTTCCGGAAGGTGCACAGCCTCATTTCAGCCTTCCAGAAACCTGACCAAGGCATCATAACACCCCTGCAGCACCCAGTCATCAAAGCCAACTGCCCAGCAGGTACTTCATGGGTGGAGGAATCCTTAGCTGCAGCTGAGCAGAGCCCTCTGTGGTGGCAGGGATAGATGTCTTGGACTTATTTGCATCTTTGAGCTGAACTAGCCAGCAAGGTGACATTGCTAGAAATGCGCCCCAAAATTAATGCTGTGTGATCACAACACTGGCCACTCAGGTGACAGGTCTATAGGAAATGGCCTCGAGTTTTGCCAGGGGAAGTTTAGGTTGGCCATGAGAAAAAACTTCTTTATAGGGCCATCAGGCCTTGGGACAGGCTGCCTAGGGAGGGGTTTGAATCACCATCCCTGTCTGTGTTTCACAGTCATGTAGATCTGAAGCTTAGGGAGAGGGTTTAGAGGTGGGTTGGGACAGTTGGGTTAATGGTTGGACTTGATGATCCTGAAGGTCTTTTCTGACCTATGAATGATTCTATGATCCTTAAGTGGTGTATAGGCAGTGCCTACCCGCTCTCTCCAATGTCCTCCTCTTGTAGGTAGAAACCTAATCTGTCCATTTTTGTACACGTTCATCCTTTCTTATATTTGTGGTTATTTTCTCAGGGTGTAGAAAGGAGGGCCATGACTTCTGCTTGCAGCTCTCATGAAGATACTTCCTCAACTGCGACATAACCAAGTCTTCCAGTACCTCCTCAAGTCCAACAGAAAAGTTGATTGATATCATAGTTAATCTAAATCTGTGGGTTTTCTTGTAGCATTTGCAGAATGTATATCCCATAGTCTAGCTCAAAACCGAGAAGTTTAGAATTGCAGGCTGTTTTGATTTCAGTTCATTTAGGTTTTTTTCTAAGAGGATAAAAAATGTCAGCTACAGCTAAATAATGTATTGCCTTTTCTTTCTCTTTGTGCCATCAAGTACAAAAAGTTATCAACTTCACGATTAGTTCCTGGTTAGGAACGAATCACTAATTTTATATTACTTTGGTGACTTCTTGGCTTTGTCCTGACTGGCATTAACGGGCAAGTCCCCTTATATAGCCTTAGGGAAACTGCTTAAATTGTCCTTGCTTTGGGTGGGATCTATGCCTGTTACTCACAGTGTTTCTAAAGGTAGTCCAGAAATGGCAAGATGAGGATCCCTGCTAAGTGGTCTCCCATCCCACCAGGCACTCTGCAGAACTGTCCACCACTTCTCAAGGTATAACACAAAGGATTGAAAACTTAAGTGATACACTGGGGAACAGACCAACCCATGCAAATGGAGACAATCAGTCTTTGCTTTTGAGTGTTTTCTGTCCTTGAAAAAAATATCTATTCTTCTGTACAATTTGTGAATGCTTTTTGTGTGACAGTTTCTCTGCTTTGCTGCATCTACCTGTATGCATTACTGTGCTGCTGCTGGGCTCCTGGAGAACAGTGCTCCTGCAGCACTGTCCCTTTTGTAGGGTTAACATGCAGATGCTGGAGAACATGGAGTACCGCTTTTGACATTTGGGTGGTAATGGTGGTGGTATGGTCCTGCCTCACTTGGCAGACAGTAGGAAGTGCTTGTGATGGAACTGGCCTCTTGCTTCAGGGGATAGTGTTGTCTGCACTGCAGTCAAAGAGTGGTGGACATGCTCTGAGCTTCCTCTGCACACATTTCTGCAAACTGGGCTTGCATGAGCTCCCATGACCTTTGAGAAGGGTATCAGCCTTGTCTGTGTGAGCTCAGTCTGCAAGGGGGGTGCAGCTGGGCTCAAGGGTCAGTTTTCATAACCACTGTACAAGTGCTCATGACTAGCAAAGCAATCTGATTCATCTACCCATCCATTCCAAAGCAGAAAACTAATAGTGATTGCACAGATTGCAAAAGTATACTGCAGGTGCAGGATTCAGCAGGGCCAGGATGCTGCAAGAAGCACTGGATAAGGGTGGAAGGGTTGCCATTTTTTCCCCTCCATAAGTGACTGTCACGGATAAAGAACTCCAAATCTATTATGATCAAGAACTTTTAGGTAAAGTGCTAAATACAAAGGGAGGGTTTAACAAAGCGTATTTTCAGGCAAGAAGCAACTGACTCAATTTGGGGAAAAAAGGCAACAAGACAATTTCATTCATTCTCACACATACCCCAGAAAAAATCCGCACACACAGAAGACATTGAGACAGATACATGGAATTTCATCACAATGCTCTTACATAACTGAGCCAAAAACCTTACTGTCCAAAAAATGTCCACACCCCATAGAAGAGATAAGAGGCAATTTCTGACAGTTTCTGCTCCTTTTCTGAAGCCACAGCTTTTGTCTGTCTCCTGACTCTCAGCATCATGGGAAATTTTAAGAGGTAGTCTTGATCCTCGTAGATTTCCCAAAGCACAGTCCTTCCAAACAAACAAGGTGAATTCAGGGCAGCATGACAATCCAGACAAAACTTTCTTCCTGCTATAAATCTTTGAAGAATCAGGCATTTTCTCTCAGTGGCTTGCAGCATAATGCTGA
The DNA here is from genome assembly GCA_013397515.1 of Upupa epops. NCBI lineage: Eukaryota > Metazoa > Chordata > Aves > Bucerotiformes > Upupidae > Upupa > Upupa epops. The sequence goes on along the minus strand of VZRI01004008.1, from coordinate 123,098 downwards.
ACACAACGGAGACACAATCCAAGATGGAGGAAATGTGGGAGAAAGCAACAAGAAGCAGAGAGGGTGGGGGAGAAGGGAAGTTGGGTTTGGGGCAAAAACTTTCTCCAAATCCAAGCTTTTTTGTGGAAAATACACAAGTCGAATTTGTGGATTCTGCTCAGCTGTTAAATCATGCCAGCGACTGTATGTGTGCAAGATGGGGTGTGAGACCATGCAAGCAATTCAACGTTTTTGCATGAAGAGGTTCCTTGTAAACCAGCAGCAGGTTAAACGTGATAAACAGCCCCCACTGGAACAGGAGTTTGTGGGCAGTGCTGTTGCAGGTTTGTGACAATCCCAGCTCATTATTCAGGTTCTGTCTAAATGAAGCCCAGATTTCATTTTTTGTGCTATTTCTTCTTCATCCAACAAGCCACATCCTATTTGCACACTATCTGTCCAAGTGTTGCACCTTCTTGTTAGAACTAGTAATTGTTGGTTGAGACAAAGGTCTTTTGTGAATATACTGCTATACTGTGCCAGGTCCAGCGAGATTTACTCTTCAATAAAATATTTAAAAGCTAGTGGCTTTGATTGCTACATAATTCAGCAAACACCATCCACAGAAACACTAAACCAGCACAGAGCATGGCGTCTGCAGCACCAGCTGCTCTGCTGTCACTTGTGCTCAAGTGAGCCTTTCCCTCTTCTGAGTGCTGTAAAGGTTTCTCCTGTCAAGGTGTGTCTGTGGTGGCTGATTCCTGGCCAGTACTCTGGGGCTTTCTGCTACTGCAAACGATTCTTCCCAGAATCTGTGTGCAGATCCTGCATCATGAGAATAGCAACCTCACATCTGCCCTATGATGGAGTAGGATGAAGATAGCTGGTTTGACTATGGAAACCTCAGTACTGGATTTTTCTTCTAAAATATACATAAAAGAGGCCATTCCTGCCATTTCTGTATAAAGTGGAGAGTGTTGTTTCAGTATCTCATGTAAATTATTAAAGCAGAGGCTTGTTTATCTTCTTCCCTTTGCGTACTCAAGTGTCTGGAATTGCCATAGGCTTAAGGAAGGCAGAAACAGAGAGAGAAGCTCATGGTACCTGTGGGACAGGTTGGTTATGGGAAGTAATATGGAAGAGGTATAGATTTCATCCTTCACCTTAGGTGTGAACTGTCACAGATCCTTTTAGCGAGCAGCAGCACAATTTTTTGGGCTGTGACTTCCCAGATAATGTCTGTATCAAGTTTCTTCCTTCCTGCTGTCGCTATGGGGCTGCAGCCACGCTGGCTGTAGTTGCTGTACCCTGTCCCACCCCAGTCCCCCACATCCCCTTCCCCTGAGTGCTGCAGCTTGAGCTCTGAGAATATGCATCTCACCGAGGTCTTTCTGCCCCTGCCCCAGCTCCCCTGGCTGGAGAAGGCCAGCAAAGGCAATGCTGTTCCTCTGCAGAGCCTAAATTTGCCCCAGCTCTGGTTAGATCTCCACTGAGCACCCCGTAGCTGCAGCTGTGATGGATCTCCTGCAGCACTGAATCAATACTTTATCCCACAGTGGTTTTCTTTGCTGTTCTACCAGAGCACCCCTTTGGCCTCTCTTCTTTCTTTTCCAGCTAGCAGAGCTCTCCCAGTCTCAGTCACGCTGGGTTATTGTGCGGCCCTGCTGCTCCAATCTGGTTTTCACCAAATAACCTTTCCTTTAGCCTTCAGCACTCCCTCCTCCTCCCTGCTTGGTGTGCTAGGCTTTTCACTTTTCCCTGTGCACACACAGTGATTCATCATCATCTGTTTGAGGCAGTTCTATGGAACACACAGGTACTTAAACTTTGCTCCTTGTCCCTCACCACCACTGGCAGCTTCATCCACTCAGTTCCTGGGAGGCCTAAGGAGGCCTAAGCAGAGCTGGTTGTTTCCTCTCTCTCATATTTGTGCTGCTGAAATGTGATAGTCTCCACAGAAAATGCCCCTGACTTCACTTGCAGTGAAACCTAGATGAATCTTGGTGAACCATAAGTAAAATCAACAATCCCTTGCCCCATCTCTTCTGAATAGTACCAGAGTATCCCACATAGGTGATGTAAAGAGAGACAACATCACATGCCATCAGTCTGCACCTTTATTTTTTAAAAACGAAATAGTCAAAGTACTTTCTTTTTCAAATGTCGACACATAATATATTAACTTTCAATATTTACAGCGTGTTGCTGGGATGTTCTTGTAGAAAATGCATGCTTCTGGTCTGAAATCCAGAGCAAAATGCATCAGACCATTTAACTGCAGCCATATAACATAAACCTGTACAGTATCCAGTCACTATTCAGCACAGGAGTTAGAGCAAGAATAAAAAAATCAGGATCTATTGTTTCCTAGCAACAAGGCTGAGGCCATTATAACACAATTTCTGTAAGATCAGAACCTCTAACTGATGTGAGACAGAAACTGAAGATCTTGGCGTACATTGTAAACATTTTTACTGTTGATGAGAAAGCTGAAAAGGAACATTGCTTGGACATATATCATATGCTATGCTGCTCGTCCTCGCTTATTGACACTTCTGCCTGAAGAAGATGAAGATTTTAATGTGTAATCATGGTTCATACAAGTAAAATACTGTCAAGGACACGATCTGATATACTAACATTTATTAAAAGGCTAAAGTCCACCACAAGATCTAAGGAAAAACTGGAAATTTTGTCAAACACATTTCCTTAGACAAATAATGGCAGGTGACAAATGCCCAGACAAATCCACAGCAAGTCCGACTCCACTGTTACCAGTTTCTGCCGAGATCGACTCCTCTGGCAGTCAGGGTACGTTCGACTTGGACAAGTTTTGTATCAAGGAGAGGTTTAAATAACAGTCAGCGTTTGACAGGGAAACCCTCCACAGCTGTCAGCAGCAGCCTGGCCCAAGTCTCACTGTGCAAATTCCCCTCCCTCCCCGAGGAAGTGACCACTCTGACGGGGATCAGCCCATTGTGGGCCGGAATGCAGCTCTTCTGCCTAAACCCTTGGGAAGTGGACCTTGACTTCCAGCAGCACCTGTGACCACTTGGAAAAGCTGTTGCTCTGTGCCCTTGGCCATAGCAGGGGCTTGGCGGGCAGGGGGAACCCCATGGCTTTGGGAGCAGCTGGGGCCAGGGAGAGAGAGGCCACATCTACCTGGGTAGTGTACAACTGAGAGGAGGTTAAAGAGCTCAAACCAAAGAGCTATGATGGGTATACTGAGATGCACATTGACCAGGTCATATATTATATTTATTTGGCTATGTTCTACATAGATATCTATATATATATTTATACCTTTGTGTTCTAGATTTGCTAAATAAATATGAAAGCAAAGGAAACAGTTACGTGTACACACTAGTTGTTTGGCTGTCATAAAAAATATAGCACATATATCTTATGGTAGGTACTTTGCTACAGGATAGTGTGCAACAGTGTTTGTTTTATTAGATTTTATTTTAAATTTATTTCTGCTTTCAGAAACTTGTTTGCAGTGCAGAATGCCAGCATCAAATTATCCAATCTAGAGAACAGTAAGAATTTCCATGCCATTGTTTTTCTCTCTTGGGTTTCTAGGCTATAGTGCAAAATAAAATAAATTGCAAAAAAACCCCCCAAAACTGAAACAAACAAACAAACAAACAAAAACAAAAGAAAGGAAAGCTACAAAGGGAAGATTTCCAACCCAACAGAAATGGGTGTAATTACTAGGGAAAAAAAATGGAGACTGAAGTATTCCCTGCCTCTATCTGAGGTTGCTCATGAACAAGATGGTCCAAAGCTATTTGCTTGCTCAGTTCTCATGAATATCTGCTGGATGACTCACATGTAGCTACGATTTCAGTCTCCACATAATCACAGAACGGTTGAGCCTGGAAAAGCCCTCTGAGCAAATCCAGCCCAGCCCATGACCTCACATCACGACATGGGCCAGACCAGGGCACCTCCAGGGACGGAGACTCCACCACTGCCCTTGGCTGTCCATTCCAATGTCTGATCACCCTTTCCGTGAGGAAGGGCTTCCTAACATCCAACCTAACCTTCCCCTGGCACAGCTTCAGGCCCTGCCCTCTTGTCCTGTCACTAGTTGCCTAGGAGAAGAGCCTGAATCCCACCTGACTACAACCTCCCTGCAGGTAGTTATAGAGAGTGATAAGGTGCCCCCTGAGTCTCCTCCAGGCTAAACATCCCCAGCTCCCCTCAGCCTCTCCTCATCAGCCTTTCCTTCCAGTCCCTTCACCAGTGCTCTTTCACTCTTTACATTAGCACTGCCATCTCCACACAATATTATTACCTAGTTCCCTAAATTTCTGATGCTGTTATGATGAAGGCTGTTTTTTCCAGTGTAACTGAGTCATGTAATGTCTTGCGATTCTTTATACATCCATATTTCACAGGAAATATTGTTCAAAAATGTACCTTAGTCTGTATCCAGGAGCTGGAAAAATGCCAACCCCACTGTCAGAGCCCAGCTTCCATCAAGTTTTCCTCTTTGACCTTTTGGCATAGTATGAGAACAACAGGAATCAAGGCAGTATTAAAAACCACAGCTGTAGGTAATACAAAGTGCATTTCCTGCATATAATACAAAGATAACTTTAAGAAACTAAAGGCACAAGCTAACTAAATGTGTATTATATACTAGAAATGCACAGTTCAAGGTAATTCTAACAGCTTCAAATATTTGCTGAGAATGGATCTTTAAAGCAGTTGGAAAAATGCTCCTCATTAGTGACTTGCAAAAAAGTATAATTGCTGAAAATATAAGTAAAATAGACTCTAATATTGACATCTTGGATCAGTGATAAAATACATCACATTTATGAATGCACTCTCTATATACAATTGATAAATTATTCTTCCGTTGATTAAAAGCATATTAGAGGCTCGAGGATTCAAAGGTCCATTTCTAGGCTGGTGTGGAGGGATTCAAATTCTCCGTGCTCATATGGAAAATTCCAGAAACCTGGATGTTGCCAGCTCCCAGGTCTGTACTGTAGTTAACGATGAGCCCAATCAAAACGTGTATGTGAAGATTTTTGTCCACGATTCCCCATGGCTGGGGAGTAGAGGGTGGTTGCAGGTGCCAGGCTCTGGCTCAGCCTGATCCAGCACCCCCAAAGCTGCACTGGCTCCTGCAGGGCACATAGGAGTCTGCAAAGATGCTGATGGTGTGAGACTGAGACCCGAGGGCAAGCCCCTGGGGTGGATTCAGCTCTCACGTGCCAGTTCAGGCTCATCTCTAACTTTTTGGTACAGTCTGCTCCACTTGCCCAAAAGCAAAGGATTAAAAAGAAAACCAAGAAGAAAAGGGAGAAAGACAAAGAAAGCACTTTGTTGGCTTCAGGAAATATGAGCAGAAACCGTTGCAGTATTTTTACTACATCCATTTTTGAAATAAATGTGCAATAACATCACTGTTATGGATACACAGGCTCTATAACAACACTTCTAGCTCCCTTGGAAAGTCAGTAGAGGAGAACTGCTTCCCTTGGTACTCCCCCCTCCCCGTGTGCCCTCCCCACCTCTCAGTAATCAGGTCTCTGAAAAATGACAAGCTGAACAAAGGATCACCTACTCTGCTATGAAAGAACTGTGCCAGCGGCGCAGGATACCTTGGGAAATAAAAACTTCTGTCCATGCAATACAATGCTCTGCTATGTGCTCTTAGATATCGAGCTGGAAAGAGTCATACCCAAAAGATTCAACGTTTATCAACATATTTACTATCCACACTTGGGTTCATCAACTCCCAACCAACCAATCTTTTTCAGACTCAGGAAAAAGGAGTAATATGGCGGCATTATTAACTGGAGATGAAAAAACCCACAATCCTTAAACCAAACAACACTGTCAATTCCAAACGGTCTGCAAAAAGATGAGTCCTGGCCTAAGGACTACAGACAGGACCAACACACAGCCCTTCCACCTGGCTAACACCCAACAGTGCGGAGCTATCCTGCTCCTCTTCCCAGGATGACCAGTAGCTCTGTGTGTGCTATTTGACTCTAGTACAACCCACTGCTGATGGAAACCTTGGAAGAGAAGACCCTGCATGCCAAAGCAGATACATGGTGGTGTTAACCATGGAGTGGGTGAGGGGTGACCACAGTCCCTTCTGTCCTGTATCCAACACCAGTTAGGTTTCCCAGGCTGGAAACTCCCTTAGACCACAGCTGTGAGGAATGACATGTGGGGCTGGTGAGCAGCGACTAAGTTTCCATGCACAGTCTGGTTTCTCTGTGCAATCCCTTGGACTCACGGGAGATCTCATCAGGATCAAAACTACCCAATTAAATATGGGATTGCAGAATCGGACTCTGTAACCTCGGAAATGATTGGTGAATTACTAAACCAACAAAAACATAAAAACATGGTGTTTCTTTCAAAGGTGGCATTGCACAGCGTGCTCTGCCACAACCCTGCGGGGACGTGTGGGGTCAACCCAGGCAACTCGGCGCTGGCCGTGCCACTCGCCTCTCAGGACTCTGCTTCGGAAAACTTTGAATACTGCCACACAAGAACTAAAAATCATCACTGTCATCTCTCAAAGAGTGAAACAAACAATATTAAAATACCATCTTCTGTCACATTTAAAGGCAGTTGGATATGTTTTTTTCCCTCTATATTTCTATATACAGAGTTCTGATCTAGAAAAACCAATACAATAAACCATTTTACGCTTAAAAACAGGCAGTCTTTGGTGATGCGAAGGCAGAGGTTTTCTTTGTTACCTTCTGCCTATTTCACTCTGTCTCATGAAGTGAATATTGTTGGCACTGTCAGAAAGTTCCAGATACTGCTCCACAGATAGAACAAAATATCCATCATAGCCTTGTACCCGCCCGGTGCTTAAAAGCTGCTGCTTCTCTCCATCTGTCCATGCCCTGATCCCTTCTTCCCCTTCCTGCAGCCGCCTCTGCTCTTTAGTCCAGGCCTGAGCCACAGCTCTCTGCCTGGCTATTTCCAAGACGTGGTTTTTCTCTTCTTCCACCGTTGTCCCATAACGAACGTTGAAACAGAGGGCACCATGCTGCAGCTGGATGTCAGCAAAGCGTCTAGTCCTCCCGTTGATCACAGAGGTCATCTGCGACACTGTGACATTGACACCATTCTCCAAGATGCGCCGTCCACCAGTGCTGCCAATAAGGGCTAAGTCTTCCTCCAGGGAGCCCAGCTTGATGAAGTAATGAGTGTCTCGGCCCTCAATGGTGAAATGCAGGTTCTCTAGATAGTGTGCATTGTTGAGAATGGCTGCAATTCGCCGACTGTCCTCGTTTGCCACACCTATGATGTCTGCTGTCACTATTCCGTCTTTTATGGCAAACTTGATGCCTTTGCCGAAGACTGACGGGACAGCTGCAAATCTCGGCTGCTTCACTCCCTCCAAGCACTTGCCACCACTGTACCTAGGCGTCATGGGAAGCTGATCCAAGGAGATAAAGTTGCGGAGCTGCTTTTGTAGCTCACACTGAATACCAAGGATAGTCTGCAAAAGAAAACACAAAGTTTGTAGATGAGGCACCTTGTGGTTCATTATGGTGTCTCACAGACCCTACTCATCCCTTAATTGCTTCGAATGGATCTTCAATTTGTTTGGAACATACCGTGTGCATCTACAGAGCCAAGGGATACACTGGGCTTTCTAACTGCCTCACGTATCACTTTCTGACTCTTGGACTCTTTCATTTCTACAAAACAAGTGGAAAATTTGTTTATCACAAATGCTATTTTCATATTTCTTATTCTTTTTTCTTTTTAATTCCCCTCCCTCCTCTGTTTGTTACCATAATGGCTGGTTTTGCAACTCTGAGGCATGGGGAGAGATAACTCAAAGCTGTACTCGCTCTCACGATTCTACGCTCAGTCTCTGTGTGTCTAATTATGTCTTCTGTGAAGCAGAACTAGCAGTTTTCACAGCCCATTCTTTCAGGAAAGCAGTCTGTGAAGGTCTCAAGACACTAGAACAATAGAAGCCACACAAGTACATCAGATCTGTAGATCTTGCTCCCCATTGAGGCTGAAAAAATGCACACTCCAGCCATCTGTTTGTCTTTTAATGCTGTACCTATCACTGCACTTCTGTGTCTTTGTAGTCGCTTCTTTAGTATTTCAGGGACAATTTCAAATGGACATACTCCTACATCTGTAATAAGCCCTGACCCTCCAGCCCTCTGCACTTTGTGCACACATCAGCCTGAGCGTAAGATGCTATGAATGTTAGCTCACAACACTCACTGCTCCTTTTCTTGACTGCATTAGAGGAAAGGCACATTTTCTCTTGTCCCATTTCCTTGCAAACAGATGGACATGTGGCCAAATGGAAATGGCAAACACCTGCTCAGGATATTGGGAGTTGGTCCATCGCAGTTAAGCTGATTGCTAATCCCTGAGAGCTGCTGCCTGTTGTGGGGGAGTGTCTATTTGCTGGAGGGTGGGAAGATGCTGCAGAGGGACTGGGACAGGCTGGGTGGATAGGCTGAGGCCAAAGGGATGAGATTCAACAAGACCAAGTGCATGGTCCCACATGTTGGCCACAAATCCCCCCCTGCAGCTACAGGCTGGGGGAAGAGTGGTTGGAGAGTGGCCTGACAAAAAGGAACCTGGGAGTACAGTGTGTCCACAAAAGGCCCAAAGGCCAATGATTTCTTGGCTTGTATCAGCGATAGTGTGGCCAGTAGGACTAGGGACGTCATTTGCCCCCCTGTACTAGGCACTGGTGAGGCCTCCCCTCAAGTACTGGGGGTAGTTCTGGGCCCCTCACATCAAGAAAGAGATTGAGGGGCTGGGGAAGGGACTGGAGGGAAAGGGTGATGAGTGGCTGAGGGAGCTGGGGGTGTTTAGCCTGGAACAGAGGAGACTCAGGGGGGAATCTTCTCCCTCTCTCTAATTCCCTGAAGGGAGATTGCAGTCATACGGGGGTCATGCTCTTCTCCCAGACAACTAGTACCAAGATGAGAGGGCAGTCCCTGAAGCTGTGGGGGGAAGGTTAGGCTGGATGTTGGGAAGCCCTTCCTCATGGAAAGGGTGATCAGAGCCTGGAATGGTCTGCCCAGGGCAGTGGTGGAGTCCCCATCCCTGGAGGGGTTAAAGAAAAGATAGGACATGGCACTTAGTGCCATTGTCTAAGTTGTGGTGATATTAGGTCATGGGCTGGGCTGGATGAGCTCAGAAGGCTTTTCCTGCCTCAGTCATTCTGTGAGTCTGTGATTCTGTACTGACTGTGAGCCCTGGAGCAAAGCTGAGCAATACAGACCACCTTTACATAGCCACAGCAGCACTTTTGAAGGGAGTGGAAGTCCTGATTGCAGACCAGATCCACACCTTAGGGAAGTCTGATGCCTCTCTGAGGCAGAGTCAAAGATGTAAAAAGAAAATGTTCAAGCCTAGTTCAGCCCTTGGATTACTAGCTGTTACTAATCTTTCAAGTACGCAGTGATGAGCTGAAGTCAAGAAGTCCACGTGCAATCAAGAGACACTTCAGGGCCTGTGACACCTGGTTAAGGGACTGGAAGCACAAGTAGTGTTTATCTCTATCCCACCAGTTGCAGGGTGTGATGATGGTTTTGATAGGAAGAGCCATTAGATGAATTCCTGGCTATGAGCCTGGTGTCTCCAACAGGACTTTGGGTTCTCTTTGTCTGTAAGACACCAGATGTGCTGGCAACAGATGGGGATATCTTGTCTCAAGGAGGGAAAAGGATCCTGCAACATGAACTCACAACACTTACTGACAGAGCTATAAACTAGTTTTGAATGGGGACGGGGATAAAACCAGGCTTAACAGACAGAAACCTGGGCTTAGCATGCACTGTGGTGTTCATGGGCCAGTGTACTGGATGATCTTTAAGGTCTTTTCCAGCCACATCATTACTGTGATACTGTGACTTTCAGAGGGAAGACTTCCACCTATTAGGAAGCTGTTTAACAAAGGCCCCACCTCAAGTACTGGGTTCAGTTTTGGGCACCTCAATTCCAGAAAGACATTTTGGTGCTGGAACAGGTGCAGAGAAGAGCAACAAAGCCTGGAGAACGAGTCTGATTAGAAGTGGCTGAGGGAGCTGGGGCTGTTTAGCCTGAGGAAGAAGATGCTGAGGGGACACCTACCTTATCATCTGCTACAACTCCCTGAAAGGACACTTCAGAGAGGCAGGTCCTGGTTTCTTCATTAGTGACATTAGTGACAGAACAACTGACAGAATGATGGCACCAGGGGAAGGTTAGGCTGGACAGTAGGAAATGTTTTTTTTCTTGAAACAGCAGTCAGAGATCAGAACAGGCTGACCAGGGAGGGGTTGAGTCACCATCCTTGAGATGTTTAAAGGTCTTTTAGATGTGGTGCTTAGTGATCTGGTTTAGTGGTGAACTTGGTAAACTAGGGTTATTGGTTGGATTTGATCTCAAGGGTCTTTTCCATCCTGAATTATTCTGTGATTTCTTTCCAAAGCTGTTTATACCACCAGAGATTTTCATCTCTTGTGGCCCCCTTGCTAATGAAGTTGTTTGAATTTTTTAATGCCACAACCTCTTTGGCAGCCTTTTTAATTCTCACACTGATACTTTTACCCTTTTGCCTATCCTGCCCCTGAAATTTGGGTAGTTTCTCTGGAAACAGCTGAAAAACTCCTTCACCGTGTTGCTTTCTGATGCCAGTTCCTACCTGACCAGTTTATGGCATTGTATTTGCCTTGAAAGATGCAGTCACACTTTTTCCTCCGTCTCCAATAATTCATAATTTAATTTCTTAATTTAGTAGCAGCAGCAGTGGAACAGAGATTTTGCTAACCTTTCCAGGATCCCACTCCTGGGTTTTTGTTTGCAGCTGCAGAAGCTCGTATGTTGTCCCCAAAGCTTCTATCTCTGGTTTGGGGAATCCAGGCAGCACATTGTGCAGCTGGAAACCAAACAGCTCCAGCCAGCTTCTGATATCTATGGAACAAGAAAGGGAAGCTGCAGTGAGGCACATGAATCCCAGGGTACGCTGCAGAAATGCCAGCTATGCAGAAATAATGATTTCACATCAATTTACGTTTTCAGTACTGGTTACTGCATTTATGGTAGCAAACAAATTATTTGATCCCAATCAATAGGGTACGTTCTATCTGTTTAAAATGAAAATAATTCAAATTAAGCTGCCTCCATGCTAGCACTTAGCAAAGCAGCAGAAACATCTATTCATTCTTTTCTTGGTTGCCATGAAGGCTATAGAACACAGAGCATGTTCAGTAAGATGTTAACTATTAAAGAAATGACTCTAAAATATGCAAGATTAGAACCAAAGAAGAACTCTGTACATACACAAATGAATTCTGGAGTCTTGAATCAGAATTTGACATCAAGTTGTATTTTCTTGAGAAAAGTGTTACTCTTACCTGTTGTATACTTAGCTACATCTTGGATTCTGCCAACCGGGTAATTATTTTCAAATGAGTAGAGGTTAAATGGTTGGGGCACAGCATTCAGGTGTTTCCATATATGATGGTTTGGTGTTGTCCATCGACCAGCAATAACATCATAGTCTCGCTGGCCCAGATGAACTAATTTAGTAAGAGAATCATAGAGCCCTCCATGAAAACCAATGACAACCTGGAAATCTGGATTAGTGTCCTGGTAGATCTCTCCATATGGGGTGTACAAAATTTCTTTCACGACTTGGCCCCGACTGCTAAATACAGCTAGAGGTGTTCCACTGTTATCACAAGCCACATAATATTCTTCTCCGCTGCTTAATTCCATTGCAATGAGATGACCTTGAAGATCATAATACAGAGATGTTATTTCTGAGCTAGTATGGTTGTACAAATGAGTAACTCTTATTGGGTTGGCAAGATCAGCATAAAAGAACTGTAAGTGTTGTCCTAGGCTTGATTTGCTTGCAACTCGTCTTCCAAGACCATCATAACAGTACTGCACAGTCCAGCCTGACACCTTGTTGTATGCTTTGTTCAGAAGCCCGTTGGAGTTGTACTCAAAGATCTCGTTGCCTCTTTGCCTGAGAAAACCATCTTCGTCCATTTTATATTGAATTTCTCCAAGCCTGGTAATGCGATCTCGCAGATCGTATCTCAGAGGAGTGAGACGTGCACTGTTCCCATGGCTCAGCAAGTTGATGTTGCCATTTAGGTCATAGCTGTAGCGCCACTGGGTTTTATCATTCACAGACACTGTCTGAAGTTGACCATCAGCATCATATTCATAAAAATATCTGGTTATATTGGCATCTACCCCTACGCGTATATCACAGATTACCATGCGTCCCATATTATCATACTGGATGGTCATCCAGTAAGCGATGGACTTGAGAATTTCATACTGTACTTCAATCACCTGGCCATTGGCACTGAAGATTTTAGTGTGCTTCATCACAGTGGTGGTTATAACTTGGTTTAAATCATAATTAATTACACTGAATTTCCCAAATTGTTCAGTCCGGCCAGAAACATCGACGTATCGGTACAGGTCGATGGGAAGAGGCGTCTCATTTATCATGGCCTGCATGCTCGTGACACGGAAGTTGTTGTAGCTGTAGTCAAACCTGGCGTTTACGAGCCCTTCCTCACTAAATCTGAAGATCTGACGCCCAATAAGGGGACCTGTCCAAAACAAAGAGGAGACAGAGAAAAATCAAGAAAAGAAATGAAGGATGTTCCCATTACACTTACCCTACAGATCCAGCACAGACAGGCAATGAACTCAGATATACCCGTAAGCCTTACTGCTGCTTGACTCTCCTAGAAAATACCAGAAGCTAAGAATATGGTATTCTCTCAGCAACATCTATTAATGCTAGCTCTGCAAAAAATGTTCATATTTAATTAACTTTTCTCTAAATGAACACTGTTTTATTCATAATGATGAGTTCTATTTGCTTACAAGATAATTCTAACCAAAATTTACTTTACATATTGATTTATTCCCTCATATGAAGAGCTCCTTTGAATTTATGTTGTGTTAAGGTATAAACAGGGAAACTTGAAAACAGCAACCATAAACCAACTTGATTTAGTATTTAGCAAACATCCACACAGTGAAATATAAACAGCTATTCTATACCAACCAATAAAACCTGTATTGCCAATGGTGCTTATGGATAGAGAGACACACACATGGATTTTTCTATTGAAACATAAAATATAAGAACTTGCAGACATAAAAATAATGGAATTTCATGCCAGGCAAGTGCAGGCTCAGGGCCAAAATCTTTAGCGAAGTAGTCACAAACCTGTTTGCCTGTATCTGATGGTACAGATGAACCCATTGTGCATTAAATGTATTGTTTTGATGACCCCTGAAGATTCCTCATAGGTGAATGTGACTTGAGTAGTGTCATAAAGAATCTCGGAGAGGCGGGACTGTTTGGTGTACTTGTAAAGAACCCTGCGCCCTGTTCCAGGATACAGTGTTTGTAGGAGCCGCCCATCCCTGGTGCTGTCCTGGATGAAAGCAGCAGTGCTGTCCGGTGGGGTGTAAATGTTGCGGTAGTAGCCGACGGACAGCATGGTTTGCAGGGCATGGCGCACCATGCTTGGCATGGTCACTGAGAGCAGGTAGTTGGACTGGTCATACTCAAAGATGTAGCGGCGCTGGCTGTGCAACAGGAGCATCACGGACTGCAATTGAAAAGAACAGCAGGGTAAGGGCCTGATCGAGCACATGATGATACATCTAGTGAGTGCCTGAAAGTTAAGGAAATGCTGAAACAGCAACCCACTCTTGTAGCTCCTGTTTGGACAATTCTAAGTGAAGCTTTTGGCTCCAGGAGACCTGGCCAGCAAGGTGGTACAAAACAGGAGGAGAATCATAATGAGTTTAGAGGTAAGGACCTTTGAACTGGAAGGCAGATGTGGCTCTCAGCAGTGTTTCAGCCTCATGCTGACTTGCTATGCTGCTTTGAAATATTTAGGTCATCCTACCAGGAAACAAAAACATAGGGACCCTCTTCCTCACACAGAGGCAGAGCATCTGCACCAGCAGATGTTTCCAGGGGAGGTGGAAAGTGGAAAATTGGAATGGTGTGCATGAGTTGTTCAGGTTTTCCTGGCAATCTATTATCTACAACATAGGCATAACCCTTTCTGTACATCTTCTAGTAAATACTCATTGCCCCAGAGGACACTGCACCTCCATGCTTAACAGATGAGTGTAACTAGTTTCCAGGTTCTTTGGGATGACTGCTTCTCTGTCTGGTTTTTGATGTTTACAAGGAATTTCTACACTGGTACTTCATACTGGTGCTGTGTTGGTTCATTGAGTCTGCCCAATGAAATCTAACTGGTTTGGCAGGTGACTGTGGCAAGGCACATGGCAGACACTCAGCTGGCCAAATTTCAAGTTTCACTGGTCATGTGTAACATCACAGTGCCCCAGAGCACAAGTGAACAGTCAGTGTTAAACACAATGAAAAATGTACAAAGGCCAGAAGGTGACCCTGTAGCCTTGCCCCAGCTCCAGTAAGAGGCTTGGCTGGAGCAGAGCACTGCACATCCTTGCCACACTGGCTGAGTTGCGATGGAGTGCTCACAGCCCAAATCTCTCAGGCACACAAGCAAATTCATCAAGCTTCTGCATGACTGAGACAAAGTCTAATGAGGAACAGTGTGACCAATTTTTCACAGAGCACTGGGGAAAGAAATCAGAAAAAAAGGCAAAAAGACTTTTATTTTTTCTCTCCCACTAAGCTCAAAAATCTTCTCCGGGAAGAAAACACCAAGAGGTCAGTGTTAAGTAACATTGGCTCTGAGCCACTCTGCTCTGACCAATAACCCAAGTGCTTATTGAAAGGTCCAAAGATCAGGCTAAGCTTTGGCCATCCTTTCCACACCCCCGGTCCCCACCCTCCCAAGATGTAATGTATTTCTTCCTACCCTTGGTGAAAGACATCTGTCACCTGTCCCCAAGCCAGTGAGCACCAGCATATGTCACTCACAAGTTCCTCTCTGCCGGTGGGTGATGCCAGCCCTTTACACCGAGCTTTTCCTGACCACTTTTTTGCTGGGCTGCCAAGCTCTTCTAACACACATGGTGTTTAATTTGTTTTCACCTTCAGTCAAGAGTCCCCAGTCTGCACTAAACCACTGGCTGAACTCTTTCCCAGCACTGATGTGACGCCTCACTCTATATACTGCTCCCAGGCCTGTTCTTAAGCTGTCTGCCATTGACAGAATATGAATAGCAAGATCAGAAACATCTCTAGTATAACTTTAGTGCCTCTTTGTGCCATTTTTCTGGCACTTTGTGGCTTTTCCACTTTTGTCCAGGATAGTAAAGGGATAGACATCACAAGGGTTGCAGATTTAAGTCTCCACTCTGGCTTATTATAGGATACAATAAAGATAAAAGAAAAACTGATTTCCACTTCACCCTAAAAACATTCTAATAGATTTTTCAACTCCGCACAATTTTGCTTCTAGCTCTTTTAAAGGATTTCAGGGGGTAGCTCATAAAATATACAAAAAAGCTACTGTTTGAGCAAAGCAGCAGTAGCCCCGTCAAACATGCTATAACAGATGCCAAGAGATATGTCCGGACAAGCAGCCAGTGGCAATGACTGGTGACTCCTGTGGGGCTACACAGAAATGCTGAGCACCACCACTAGATGTCATTTCTGTCCAACATACACAGGCAGCCATGTGGTCTGCAGGATTTTGGAAGCAAACGTGGAAATTCAGGAGGTTTTATAACACTGGTAACTGAGGGAAGGGGCCAAAGCAAGAGGAACCGAATCTCATCAGTAAAAACTACAATTGTTTACAATAGGTCTTTTAAAATCGAAATTATTTGAGCTAATTTTGAAGGGGCAGAGATTTTTCTGAAGAATTAACTCATCAAGTGCTAAAACCTGGAGAATTAAATAACTATGAATTGGAAGCAAACATATACAATGGATTTCCCGATAAAAGGAACCTTTGGGTCTTAGGAGGTTTCAGACTACTTTCAGTAGCATCATAGAATCATCAGGTATCGGAAGGGATCTCGAAAGATCATTTAATCCAATCCCCCTGCCACAGTAGGATCACCCAGATCAAGTCCAGGTGGGTTTCAAATGTCTCCTGAGAAGGAGACTCCATTAATCCCCTGGGCAGCCCCCCTCCAGTGCCCTGTCACCCTCACTGAGAAGAACTTACAGAATCGGTCAATGTTGGAAGGGACTACAGGATCATCCAGTTCCAACCCCCCTGCTATGGGCAGGGACACCCCACCCTCGATCAGGCTGGCCAGAGCCTCGTCCAGCCTGGCCTTAAACACCTCCAAGGACACAGACCCAACCACCTCCCTGGGCAACCCACTCCAGGCTCTCACCACTGTCATGGTGAAGAACTTCCCTCTCACATCAAGCCTAAATCTACCCATCTCCAGCTTTGCTCCATTCCCCCTAGTCCTGTTGCTACCTGAGATCCTAAAAATCCCCTCTCCAGCTTTTTTGTAGCCCCCTTTCAGATACTGTAAGGCCACAATAAGGTCACCTGGGAGCCTCCTCTTCTCCAGACTGAACAGCCCCAACTCTCTCAGTCTGGCCTCATAGGAGAGGTGCTCCAGCCCTCTGATCACCCTCGTGGCCCTCCTCTGGACTTGCTCCAGCATGTCCACATCCTTCTTGTAATAAGGGCTCCAGAACTGGATGCAGTAGTTCAGATGGGCTCTGACCGGAGCAGAGTAGAGGGGGAGAATCACCTCCCTCGACCTGCTGGCCACAGTTCTCCTGATGCAGCCCTGGATCTGGTTTGCCTTCTGGGCCACAAGTGCACACTGCTAGCTAAAGCTGAGCTTTTCTTCCACAAGCACCCTCAAGTCCCTCTCCTCAGGGCTGCTCTCCAGTCAGTCACTGCCCAGCCTGTATCTGTGCTTAGTATTGCCTCGCTCCAGATGCAGGACCTTACACTTGGTCTTCTTAAACCCCATGAGGTTGGCTTGTGCCCCCCTCGCCAGCCTGTCCAGGTCCCTCTGGATGGCATGCCTACCCTCTGGTAGTGATCATCGCCTAATTAACACAATGAGTTGTCGCCTTCAATGGAGCCACAAAGTGGTCTTTCAATGTCTAATTTTGGAAATTAATTCATCCGTGATGCAAGTACATGAAATAACTGGGGGTTACGCCCATGGTGTGTGCGACTTCTGATAATTTTAGTGACAAGCTTCAGCATAACCCAAGCCTGCTGCTACCTGAAGCAGTTAGCTTCTGCCATTCGCGACTACAAAATTGGGATGTGGCCACTTACACAGGATTCCAGAAGAGCACTTATTGAAAGGATGGTGCTGGTCTCTTCTCCAAAATTACTAATGATAGGACAAGAGAAACTGCCTCAAGTTGTATCAGGGGAGGCTGAGATTGGATCTTAGCAAGAAGTTCTTTACTGAGGGAGTGCTTGGGTACTCGAACTGGCTGCCCAGGGAGGTGATGGAGTCACCATCCCTGGAGGTGTTTAAAAAATGAGTAGATAGAGCACTTGAGGCCATGGTCTAGGAGTTGTGGGGATGTTGGGGTAAGGACTGGACTTGGTGATCCTGGACGTCCTTTCCAGCCATGAAGATTCTATGATTCTGTGAATTTCAGGTTCTATGACTCTATTTATAGGTTTGTCACCAACTACCAACAGCCACAGCATTTTGGAGAGATAAGCAACATACATCTTTCCAAAAGTATGGTCCACTGGGCTTAAAGGAAAAATCAGATGATTCCTGCAGGCAGCACGATGCCCAAATACTTGAAAGCTGTACTAAATGTCTGTTTACTTGCGATTTGCAGAAGAGCTCGCAGACAAAAGAAGCTCTGACAAATTTATCAGACTTCTGAAGCTTCTAGGGTTTGCCAATTGTGTTAACATGTGCAAGAGCTTTGCTGCATGCAGACAAGAAAGGAATCATATTTTTAGGCATTCTCCAGCCTAGATAATGTTTTTCCCTGGGTTAGTTTTAGGTTTTTTAACGCTCAGGCTTAAGTGCATTCAAAGTAAGTGCAGCAAAGCTTTTCTGAAATGTGCACATTTGGAACTTTTAGATGTATAAACGACTTCAAAGTGGCTGGAGTTGCTGTGGGTAACACCTCCTATCAGCTTTACCTCACCTGCCCCCTCCTAGCCTCCCCCTGTGGTTAACAGAAAATGTTTTGCAGACTCAGGGTATATCAGATTGTCCCAGATGTCGCTGTTTAAAAAAAGAAGTTTAAAAGGACACTGTTTCAATACAATTTCATGCTACATTCTGAAGGATTCGAAAACATAGACTGGCCTTTTGGTTTTGAGAAACAAGCTGGTAACCAGCCCAGCTCGTCTAGATGAATGAGATGCTGTTCTTCCTGAGTCTGTATAACCTATTTCTCATCATATGACCACAAAAGAAGAAATACTCAGGCAGTTTAGATACAAAGTCCCTGAAAAAGCAGAGCGAGAACTCATTTCATGCTCCTTCCCCCCATAAATACTGACGCAATCTTTCTCCTCACAGGTTCAATCCTCCTTTTATTGCACAACACTGAGTAGGTGCAGGCTTTAGCTCACTAGACGACCATTTTAGCTGTAAAGAACAGTGTTTGTGCAGAGGTAAGAGTCCTTCTGCAGTGACTGTTCCATGTTACACAGAGTGGGAAGGTAATTTTCAGCAGTGAGTGTCCTTTGTTTGCCTGAGAGGCCACAAAGTCACTTCTACTTAGCAATGAAAGAAATCTGAGGTGCTAATCACTTTCTTCAGAGCAAAATCATGTCAGGTTTGAACTAGAAACAGCCAGATCTGTGGGTTTCCCGAGACATTTTTATCTAGTTTTGTAACTGTATGCGTTTTCTGTTTAAAAAGCCTTAAGTACTGTTGCAAGAGGGAGCAACAGAATGTGGCTCACAATGCAGTACCTGCATCAAAGCAACAATCCACTTGGTACAATAATCCACTTAAAAAATGATTTACCTTTTCTAAATAGGTGTAACTCCATATTTTACCATCTGCCCATGTTCTGGAAATGATGTTCCCACTGGGATCATACTCCATTTTTTCAGTCCAGGCTCCTCTTTGGATGTAAGTGACTAATCCAGAATGTGAGTAAGTGATGTTGACCTCGTTGTACTTGCTGATGGGCGACCACAAAATTGGGCGACCGGTCTGGTCATACATGATCCGAAGGGTGAATTTTCGATGATCATCATAAATCTTTCCTGTTCTTGTGACATGATCGAAGTCAATAGAAAGCAGGTTTCTGTTGTGGGCCTAAACACAAGGAGACAGGAAAGTAAGAAACCAAGGAATCCTTATTACACACAACGCCAACACTTCTGTGTCAGCCCCAATCACAACGTGCAATAGTTTAACGCTAGGATGGAGAATTGAGGCCCGCTGAAGATGAGAAAATAGCAAAATACTCAGATGAGAAACAGAAATGCTGTCTGCATTCAGGGCTATTGTACTTACACACTTAGCTTTTGCTCTTTCTTTATACCTGGCAGGATGCTTTTTATTTCCATGACCCATTTCTTATAACCCTGACCTCTGCTTGCACCTTTTCCTGAGTTCGAACTCTTTCTTTCCAACTTCCATTTTGATTCCAGTCATATGTTGAGAAGCCCACAAATTAACAAAGATACCCTAGCTCATCTCATGTCCTCTCTCTTCAGCTCCATTAATGTTGACAGGTCAGCTCCTGCTGCAGGACATCTCACAGAGATGCTGCAAAGCACAAAGCTGTGCTTGCAGCCCCCCAAGACCCTGTTCACTAGCACCCTCACTTTTCTTCACACAATCACTCTATTCTCAGAGCTCGTGGAAGCCAGAGGCAGCAGTGCCTGGTGCAAGCCATGTTCCTTCTTGCAGCTTCCTCACCACATCTGGGACCTGCAGCATTTGCTGAACTGAATTTGGCCAACAGACTAATGGAGGGACTCTGAAATGGGTTGTTAACATTTACAGTTCGACAAAACAATCCAGAAGGACAGCCCCACTCTCAATTTGAAATCAGATTCAAAGCTCAGATGGGTTCATGAAGGCACAATATATTTACCCAGTAATTTCATCATCTACCTCCTTACAGCACTTAGTCCCTGGGCAATTGCTACTAAACACCATTTAAGCCAGAGCTATAACTTAGGGAGCCACTCAGCATTGTTCATTGCCTTGTCTTTCCACAATCAATGCTTGATGCACTTGTATTAATCTACTGCATTTTCTCTAATCACTTGTATTAATTTGTCCTAATTAATAAACTCCTTGCAGTAGAGGCGATGCCAGTGCAGGTGTCAGCCCAGCACACAGTGCAGAGCTTGCTCCTCGCTGAGACCTAAAGGCAGAGCCATAAAGCAAATGGGTAAGAATACCTGTTTAATAATTCAAGCTGGGATCATATGGTGGTGTTGATTAAAAAGAACAATTTTTTCCCCCTTTCCCCATTCTGTTTTTGGATACAAAGTGATTTGAAAGCCTAGATGAGGCAGGTGTTCTTTCTCCAGCGACCGTTCCTGGGGTTTTATATACGCACATGTCCAACTTTAATAGTGTTCATTTACAAGAGCTGCAAAATACCTAAGTACCCCTGTAGACTGCTGTAACTATCACAATTTATGCTCCAATGATGGTTAAGGAGCTCAAGTAAAATGTGATGCTTGCTTCAACTCTATTTGCTTGTACAGCTACAGGCTGATGGATTAGGTATTGTGTAATACATTTGTTTGCAAACTTCTTGCAGTTTGTGAAAACAAGCCCTGTTGGTGGTGAAAAGCCAACAGGGGCTATGCCCTGGCTCATACTCGTGTAATGTCTATGAGCATATGCAATGTTCTTATTGCCATTATTATTATTATTATTGCAGAATGCGGTTAGGAGAAAGGAAATTGCTTGCAATCTAGATTTCAGGGGCAATATAGCAAAGAAGAATGAAAACCAAACAGAAGCAGAATCAAGGCAGCCCCTCCACATTCATAAGGAGCCCCTGTGAGGTGCTGGAGCTCATGCTTCCCATTAGAAATCAGGGAAAGCAGGTTTCTGAATTCAGTAAGTTCATGGAAACAGTAAGAAAATTCATCTGACCTCTATAACAATGCTCACAGGGCACAGAAAGGTGCATTTACGATATGTATTTTTAAACATTCATTGCCTCTACTCCTAGTAGTTCTACAGCAAGGAAAGTTGCAGTGTAAATAATCACAAAAAACGTGCACTTCTCTGGGCAATCATTCTCAAACCTAAACTGTCTGCAGTGTGCAACTCAGGCAAGGTGATGGTGTTATTTCCTTGTCTCTGCTGCGATTTGAGTCACAGTCAACTGACACACATTGGCAGCAGATTTGCTCCCCTCACTCAGACTTGCTGCAACTCTGGGAAACAAAGGGAGATAATTTTCTAAATGCAGTAATAAACGTAGCTGTCCAAGCCTGTATCTGCAGGACTTTTGAACGGAAGCCAGTTAGTTACTTCCTCGTCTGTTATTAAAAAAAAAAGAAAGAAAGAAAAAAATAAAAAAGAGCAGCAAAATAAGTAAGACCGGCCAAGCATTCAATTTTCAATTTTTCAGATATTCGGTTATAAAACCTGGACAGCATCCAATGCCCAGTTCCTTTAAGTTATGCAAAAGCCAGGAGGGCCAGAGTTGCATTCTAATCAGTGTATTACCATGCATCATGCTCGTTGGCTTTAACAACAGCCTTTGCTTCATTTTTAGAAGTCAATTAAAATAGCAATTCGATTGAGAAAAGAGAAGCCTTGCTAGATTAAGATTTATGTTAAAATGCCTGATTGTACATAAATTTATTATTAATATAAAATGCATACCTGCCTCCAGAGTGTTTTATATACTTCCAGGAAGCGCTGGGGCAGGCACTTAAAGGAAACCTGTGATTAATTCCAGCTTCTCATGTTGATTTAGATACCGAGATACAGTCAAGATGCCTGTTCCAGCATTACAATTCACTTACTCCCTTCTGCTCTATTTACAGAGCAGGCAACTCACACCACACAAAAATCTCTGTTTTTAAAACACAGCCTTTACGGCATCATTCAGAAATGGGGAACAAGGGCATCTCTCCAACACTGGGAATAACAGTCTTAGAACGACACTCTTTTCAAGCTAATTGCAATTAAGAATTAAAAATGTTAGGGCCAGGAGGAGAAGGAAAAGCTTTCTTCTCTTCAACTAGGTCATCCCACATCTTATCCCGTTACCTGCCTTCTCATTGACACCTCTCAGTGCTCAAAGCCACTTGTTCCAATAGCAGTATCAGGACTGATCTCTAAGCAGCATATTTAAACCTCATCTCTATGCTCTTTTTCTTTTTTTCCCTCCAGAAAACGTTTCCATTGTGCTGTTCTCTTTCTTTAACTGAGGGCTCCTGCAAGCCTGTTCATTTCCATTGAGAACTGGTCCAATCCCAGGAGTTTTCTTTGCATATAACTCAAAGTTCAGTGTTCTTTCTGCCCTACATTGTTAGCCAACTAACACATTTCCTATTGCACCAGCCATGGCATATGAAGCATTTCAAAACTTACTTTTCCGAAGGAAAACTCACTAGAAATGTTGAGTAGGTCTCATCAGAATATCATCCAGCACAAGGGTTTCTAGAGTTGCTCCATTTTTTTCCCCAGCAGTCCTCACATGTCAACAGAGAGCTCTAAATCTCTTTCACTATCACAAGCGCTGCTTCAAACACACAGCACCATGGTCACTTTGGTCCTGCTGTCCTACAGATTTCCTTTAATCATCAAGGAAAAATCCTTCTGTCTCATGGTGATTGCTGCTGCTCCTCTGTCTTCCTTGCCAAGCTGTACTGCCCAGCTCTTTGCACTTCCACGGACTCCCTGTTCCATCAACATCTTATACAACCTTCTCAGTGCTAAAGCTGAACTCCAGGACCAGCACATCTCACCTATCCCCCAAAGTCCTTTTGGTAGCAACATCCTCCACAGTCCCACTGTCCCTTTCTCTTGTGCCTATTTGCATGGGGTGTCCAAAATGCACAGTATTTCTCCTTCTCTCCACTGTCCAAACCTGCTGTCCCACCAGGTTCCCTCCAGCTTTGCTTTGTACAGCCCTGGGACAGATGTTCCTAGAGCTCAGCAGAGTCAAGGGAGGGGAAAATGTTGTCATATAGGCAGCTGGCTTGTCCTTCTGAGTAGTCAGGGACAATTCATAAGGTCCTTTGACTAATCCAGAGACAGGCTGCTCTATTGAGCTCTGGACAGTTTCAGTGTGGCAGTTACTTTAGGCCTCTAGCCACAATCCATTTGAGCCTGACCTGTTTTTGCCAGGTAATATTAAGGATGACACAGAAGCAAGTGAAAATGAGTGAAAAGAACCTGTAATCAATTTCAACAATCAGAAACACGAACAGTGTGGGGTGAACAAGTTGTATTAAATAGACCTGTCCTGAACAACTTGGCCCTAGCAAAGCAAACAGAACAGATGAGTGACTACATCCTGATGGAGCGGGTCCAGAGGAAGCCATGACAATGATCCAGGGGCTACAGCCCCTCTGCTACAAGGACAGGCTGAGGGCTCTGGGGTTGTTCAGCCTGGAGAAAAGAAGGCTCTGAGGGGACCTGATAGCAACTTGCCAGTACCTAAAGGGGGCTACAGGAAGGCTGCAGAGGGACTGTTTATGAAGGTCTGGAGTGATAGGATGAGGGGAAATGGTTTCACGTTAAAGGAGGGCAGACTGAAATGGGCTGTTAGGGATGCCCATTTCTTTAGCAGGTACGGAGCTGAACACTGGAACAGGTTGCCCAGGGAGGCAGTTGAAGCCCCATCCCTGGAGCTATTCCCGGTGAGGCTGGACAAGGTTCTGGGCAACCTGATCTAGTTGAGAATGTCCCTGGTCCCTGCAGGAGGGTTGGACTAGATGCCCTTTGGAGGCCCCTTCCAATCTGAGACAGTCTATGATTCTATGATCCTTCCATTTAAAATCTAGATTCTTGCATTTTAATAAACATTTGCCACTGCAATAAGTTCTACGGCCTCTCTAGACAGGACTGAGGACTCTTATGGTGCTACAGAGGGGGGCAGTCAGCAAATGGGCAAGAAAAAACTAAACAAAACTTTCCCTCAGTTTCAGGACCCTTCTAGCAAAGTAACTGACTGTCAAATCCACAAGATGTCCATTCAAGCTGGCATTTTTCATGCAGCCAGTCTGGCCAGCCCATCCAAGGATTGTGCTTCCGACTGATCAGTGCAATTGAAACAAACCAAATGATACACTTTTAAAAAATACATAGGATCTCATAACTAAAAGACAACCTGGGGATTTTAGCAACCACCTCTGTATTTTCAGAGCTACCAGGCATGCTTTCAGAGGCAACAGCTATCCCAACAGGTTGTAGTTAACAAAGCTAGACTTTTAAGGACAAATTTCACAGTCATACCACTGGTTCAGGCATTTTAAAGGGTATTCATGTGAAAAACAAAACTGATTTTAGGGGGAAAAAACCTGTTCCTGCAAGGTAGCAATCTCTGTGAGCCTCAGTGTTACCTAATTAAATGATGAATGCTGACCATCTGTCACTGTAATCTGTGAGTTCTCCTCACAGATAAAAATAAACTGTGGATGCTGTGTTATAGTAATTCTTCATGAGAGCCACTGCACAACCCGGTGAGGGGGTTGGAGAGCATGTGGTGAGGGGCAGGATGCAGAGCCTGTCAGGATACACTGCCCCTGGATTGCAGCAAAGCACTAACCAGTCCACCCAAGGTATGCACTGCAAGAGCCTCTGCCCAGGTGGCACCTGGCACCCAATACTTCCCCCAGAAGTGAGAAAGCTGACAGCTCTGAGAAAGGCAGAATGTGGCTCCATCTCTACTACAGTATCCCAGTAACTGCACATCGCCCTTGGCTCACAGCTTCTTCCAAAGCCATAATTAAGCTCTTTGTTGAAAAAGACGATGAAAAAGGTGATTATGTTTTGAGGTCAAGTCTCACATCCAAAATCAAACAGAGATCAAACATCACTGCACTTGTCGGAGGAGTCTGTTTTCCAAAAATCATGGCTAGGGTTCACCATTGGTACAAACCTTCCACTGCTTTTCTTACAAAGTAGAACATGTCCACACAATTTTAGTTCAATGGCTTTCAAAGGGAACCCCGCACTTTACACAAGAGGAAGCCTTACCCTTAGCCTTCTCTCAAACGTTGAGATATTGCCTTTGGTCTGCTCCCTCCTTTGCCTCCATTCAATGAGATTTGAGTTATGCTCCCCAGGAAGGGAGATATTGCACTTCCCCAAAGTGGGGCTGACAACCCCTGCTAGAATATGAGGCTCTGTGTTCAGAGTGATCTCCATTCCGCTGGCAAAGGTGACTCTCAGAGATCCATCTGGGCTAACCCGGTAGATATTCTGTGTATTATCTGTCAGAAAAAAAGAACCAAAAGCAGGGAACAGAGAAAAGTTCAGATTTCCACATTTACAAAGCAAATGCTAGATGCAAGAGAGCTCTGCTGGTCCCTGGGTGGCAGATGGCTCAACATATCCCAACTGTGGTGTGACTGTGAAAAGCTGGTCCACACTGAAGTAACTGGTCCAGGTCTTGAGACACCAGTATGTGGGAAACAGTTGGGTATGTCAGACAGTTAATATAATAGGTGTTATGTTGTGTTTATGACTTGAGGATACCACGTCTGACTGGCTGTTCACAGGGTGCTTTTCACATGGAAATACGGGAATATGCGAAACATAGGAATTAATAAATATGACAGGTACAACGACAGCTAGAGCTGGTTGTTTCTGGCACTGTCTACAGTGTTCTAGCACTTCCCTGAGATCCAGCTCTGAGGAGCTTCAGATTTAATGACAGACATGCAGTCAGGCAGTCAGTAGATGATGCAGGGAGCAAAAGGGATCACTTGGACAAAGTCTAACAGGCAATATGACAATACAATGTAATTATTTCCACTTATTCAGGGCTGTCTCTATGTGCGTAGTGAAGAGGAATGAGTGAATAGCTTGTGAGGGGAGTTTTATTTTTTTTTCTTATAGATTAAAAGCTGAGAGGCAGAAAAGGTCTGTGATTTGCTGAGTTACAAAGCTTCTCTATAGCAGACCTGGAAGGAAATCAGAGAGCTGTTTCCCAGCATCTGCTCTCTCAAAGCCTGAACAATCCCCTAACAACAAAAAAAATCAACACAAATTAAAACCCAAGATCAATGAAATCAGAGCTTTGGTGATGAATCCACAAAATCCAGAGAAGGACACTGGGGCACTTCCATTAGGCAGAGAGTCAATTCTTCTCAAAAGATACGATCTTGCCAGGGAAATCTTCTGGTGTCTTCAAGGGATGGGTCAACATTTCACCCCCAAAGCAGTCACCAGCAGAGCTGGATCATGCTTTCTTATAAGGTATTCTTACAAATGCTGCCAGAAGGACACAGATCTACCAGAAGTTCTTAGGATACTGAAGTAAAAAGGAGTGGGTAAAGCCTGGAGGCATCAGAGATTTCAATAACTAGAATCTATCCATGGGACTTCTTCAGGAGGGAGAGAACTCATGGTTTGTTTCTAATTGGTACCCCAGGAGAATTTTAAGCATTATCTAGCTATTTGTATTGAAGCAAGGATGAAACCAACTAACCTACGGTCTATTTTTGAAAAACAGTTAAGGATGTAATAATGTCTGGGGTTTGAAATGCAATAATCGAGGAAGAGAGAGGAGGAAAAAAAACCACCTTGTTTTAAAGTATATATAGTCGAGGTAGCTGAGAAGTT
This sequence comes from Upupa epops, assembly GCA_013397515.1. Classification (NCBI taxonomy): domain Eukaryota; kingdom Metazoa; phylum Chordata; class Aves; order Bucerotiformes; family Upupidae; genus Upupa; species Upupa epops. The sequence continues at coordinate 96,455 of VZRI01004008.1, read as the reverse complement.
CGTGGCTGTGATCACATTCTCTCTGTTTGAAGTATCAAGTTCCACTCGAGTTAATTTTTCAGTGTTACTGTGGAAGCTGCTGACTTCTCCAGTTGGGAAGGTGGCGTTGGTCAGGTGGCCATCGGAATCGTACCTGAAAGACATGACATTAAACAGCCATGAAACAGCAACACGATGGTCTGGTAGATACTCTTAGAAGATTAAAAAACAAAAGCAAAAAATCAAGAAGCACTGTCAACACTGTGTGATAAGTAAAGGAGCAAGAACTGCTCCATTTATTCGCTGGAAATGCTTTCACTCCCTGATCTGAATTCCTGCCTAATTTGTTTCTCAGTGGTGCTGGACAAAACGCGACTGAGGTTAGAATGAGAAGCTTCAGCCAGAGGTTACAGCCAGTTGGGGCTGTGATTTGGAAGGGTGGCCGCTGGATGTCACCAGCCTTTCAGGCAACAAGCACACCCCCAAAATAACCTTTTCCTGCTCAGAATTTCAAATAAAACCACTTGTATAGATTCTGCAACACTCACAAACTGCCTTTTGTTGCTGATGGGTGAAGTACAGAACATGAACAGTGAAGTACAGAACATGAACAGTGAACTGAGAAAGGGAACCCTAAGCATAACAGTAGTGATGAAATTAGCTTGAAACCTACAGTGATAAGGTTTTCTATGTGGTTTTGAGTCTTGTGTTTCCTACAGGCCTCCTCAAATCATGAGAAATTTCTCATAATGAGCAATAGAATCCAGAGGACAAGATTTTAGTTCACCTAAATTTCATCAGTGCTAAAAAAATTCTTCTAGATCCCAGCACTGTATGTGACTGGGGTTGTGTTGTGAAGAAGTCTATAATTAATTGGAAAGCTCTGGAGCTGTGATTCTAATAGGTCTTCAGTTCTACACATATATTTGTTCTTCCTGGTGGCTCACAAAGGAAACAACGCAGAGCACTGCTTGCTGCTTGATACAATTTCATATTAATGCCTTCCAGCTGAGAAACCTTATTGATGCCAAAACGTTCTTGTTTATCCAAGACACTTCCACAGAAGTGCAGTTGTATTTGCAAAAGGCAAAACAGGTCATGTTCATAAAACAGAAACCTATTTGTGCAGGTAGGAGAGCAAGTTTTCATGTGTCTACTCACTGACAAAGCTGGTGTATCGACTAGCAAACTGCTGTCTCCAGCAGAGCTCTTCCAATTCACATTGGCAGATGAACCGGCCACGTCCTTCACTTTAATGTGTTGGCATCATTTGTTGAATCTTATCTTAGCCAGATAGAATTTATGTCACAAGAAGTATTGGGAAAAATAGAATAATCAGGATTTTTTTTCTCTTCCCCCCAGTATAAAACAGGAAAAGAGTTGCAGATGAAACTGAAGAATGAACTAGTGACCCTCTTGTAGGTTTTGAGAAGTAGATTTATCAAATGTTAAATGCAATGTAATCTTCTTCTTCTTTCACCTCCTACTGCCTTCATATACATCACACGATGTATTGCCGTTCTGCCCTTAGTCCTGTTTCATGTCAATGGACTGGGCATCACACCCAGCAATTAGTTCAGATACCTGCTGGTCACCATCAGAAAACTCCATGAACTCCACTGGGCATTTGTATTGACGACACTGATATGACAGATTGCTGGGTTACTTGGATTTGGTCTCATGCCACAACGCCCCCCTCAACAGGTATGTGTAATTGCGTAAATGCATCAAGTTTATAGGAATGTACTTGCGGGCAGGACTCAGGATCCATCTTTGTTAAGGATCCAGTTTTGCTGCTGACAGTGCTGCTGCTGAGATCCATGGTCCTGTATATCTGACAAGGGGATAGACTCTTGCTGGCTGGCTGGCCAGATATGGTACTGAACTATAATGAGACCAGAGCACACACCAATGGACTTTTGCTAATGTGTGTGCTAGATTGACTCTGTTTCAATATTTCAATGTATTTCCCTCCCGTTTTCCTCTCCTATTTCCACCCTACCTGGAGTGGTTTGGCAGTGGCATCGGTGGGTGATTGGGGAGGTCATTAGGGGGGAAGGTTTTAAGGGAACACAGACACTGTGTGTGAGGAAGGAGTGCAAAGGGGGTTCTGGGAAGAAAGTGTGGAGAGAAAAGGAGGCCCACATGCCATTCTGATATGGTCTGAGTGCTTCCCTTTTGTCTCACCATTTCACTCTCACAGCCTTGGCTGTCTCAGTACTCTGACTCTATGTTGGCTTCGGCTTTCCTCTGCACTTCACTCTGAGACTGCACCCTTCCTCCTGGCCCAAGTCGCTCTGGGGCTTCACTCCTTTGTGCTCGCCATACTGGTTCCCCCTACCTTTCTTTCAGCTCTGGCCTGGCAGATATCAAGACTGAGCCTGGTTGTATTGTTTCTTTGTACATTAGCTATTTCTCCTCTTGTACTCTCTTTCCTCTCATTAGCCCTCTTATTTCCCCCATTAAAGTTATACCATTTTATTCCAGTTGCCCTATCTCTCTTATTCTAAAATTCTCCTATTAAAAAGAATCTGCCCAGTGAGAGTTATACCATTGGCCCTAAAACCAGGACAATGTAGATGGTCTTGCTGACTTCAAGGAGAACATGGAGATTAGTGTCTCAGCAGTGATTCCACAGCATGACTAGCTGAAGGGGTTTTTTTTATTCCAGATTGCTCGAAGAAACCCAACCCTCTGAGGACAAGTTCTGCCACCTTTCACATGATGAACAGCAGCATGCTGGGACTCAGTTCCCCCTGAGTACTGCCCTGCCCATACTAGTAGGGGCAGAATAATGACACATTTCTTAATGTTAATTTGGGACCCAGTTACAGCACTGTTACTCATGTCAGTGAGTTATTGCACTGATTTCAGTGCTCACATGAGGAAGTATCCCCACTAGTGGAAATGCAGGCTTGGGGACAGAGCTGCACAATCCATTTGCATTTCCACAGGTAGCAAAGTGCAGAGATCTATCAGCTCCAAGGGAAAATGGCCTAATTAATTTTTCTAGAGATAGTTGTTTCTTGCAGGTGTTTTCTTGTTCTTGATTTAATAGAGGCTCCCTGCTCCCCCTCCCCTTTTACAGCTCTAATGACACAATATTACAAAAATCTAGATGACTGAAAATTGTACATTAGCTGTAATTTTATGCAAGAGCTCTTTCAGTACCTCCATTTCATCAGATTAGAGTAGATGGATGACAAGTACTTTTGTAGGTGGATTTCTACCGCTTAATAATTTCCCTCCATCAGTGAATCTGACACATAGGTAGATGTTCTGAACAGTTCATTATCTTTGCTCATATTCCCAAATATGTGTGATGGGTGTTGTTAAACAAACGTATCCTGATTTCAGCTTGACAGTGCCATGGGTTGAACTTTTGCATGTGAATGCAAATCTGGCTTAAGCAGAGAAGATGATCTGGAGCAATTTGGAAGCTGGTCATATGAGAATTCTCTTAGCCCCAGTATTATTTTCAGACATAGCTCGGCAGCAATTCCCATATAAATAATCCCTTCAAAAAACCATCTGATTTTCAAACTGAAATAGGGTGTCAGTTTAGAATGTGACCTGCCTGGAATGTAATATCTGGTTAAAGAATAATTAAAGACCATCATACCCTGGAACTCAGCTATGGCAGAAGGTGACCGGCATCTTCTGATAGCACAACTTCTCATTACACCACTGGTTATGTTCAACTGCCCTTCTGACAGCAGCAGAATGGTCGCCATTCTGTGCATGAGCTGTTCAGGAATCAGACTGAATATAAATACTGGCATGACTTCATGTTGTGGGGTATGCCCTGACCCCTTTGATATCACACAGCTCATGTGACAGCTGGATATCCCTTTCCACGACCCTATAAATAACCCGTGAGATGCAGAAGGCTCTCTTCTTTTTTGCTTGTCTCAGTGTGGAATGGTGACTCCCACTCTCTACTCTCCTGCCACATGGACCTGGTGAAAGATAATGTTTCCACCTCTCTCCCTCTCTCTCTTGGCTGTGGGCTGGGGGAAGGGCTGGATTTGGAATTTGCTATTCAGAGACTGGATCAGAGTTCACAGCCCCAGCAGTTGTTTCATACTGGGAAGTGGGCGTGGAGAGGCTGGAAGCCACTTCATTGATGGCTTATCACTTTTTTCTTTCTTTCTTTCCCCCTTTCTTCCCCTCCCTTTACTTGTATTTTAACTCTTTTGTGTCCTCTGTTGATAAAATTCAATATTTTTCTTTACTACTTCACCATTGAATTTCCTGTTATCTTTGTATTGCTAACGATTGTAATTCTGTTAATATCTATTGGCTGCTCTAGACTGGCAGAAGCCTACAGTCATGCAAAGCTAGGCAGCTCAAAGTATCAGAGAGGAAAGGTTACCTAGTTTTCAGTTAAAGCAGTGAATGCAAGAAAAAAGGTCTAATTTAGCAAAACTTCTTTGTGTTAATCACATCACCATATCAATCCTTCCAAGCACACATGTATTTCTTTGTGAAGAAATCCCTATTGCATTGCAATGGCAGGTGCTTGAAGCAGGTGAGGTCCTCTAGAAGATCTCACTACACTGCAGTCATCCTTTAACACCCAGCTTGGGAGAAGACAACAGGAACAGGCAACAGCTGTGTGAAATGGTTTGCACTCAGTATTAGTGGTCCAGACCGAGAATGCTGAGATTGAGAAGCACATGACTGAAAACATCTGCTCTAACATGCTCTAACGATCAAGGAGTGTTGTTTACTATTTTAAGAAATAAGAGGAATGACTTGAAGCTACTACAAAAGCTTTTTGAAAATGCCATTAGTCCCTGGTCTTGATTGATGCCATCCTCAAGTAGAGATTTAAATAGATTGCTCTTGCTGTTGAAATTATTACAAAGCAGCATGTTTTTAAGTCAATTCTGCTGAAAGTAACACCCAGATCAGTGCCCAAAGAGCACTGGGGAATAGGAGAGCTTTATCCTGTTACAAGACAATTCAAATGTGTATCAATAGCAACCTGATAATGAGAATAGACACAAAAGGCCTTGTATGGCTCTGCTTTCCCATCTATTGTTAAAAATGGCCACCTTTAATGATTTCTACTTGTGTCCACACTGTCAGTTTAGTCTTTGGCAGAAGAGTAGGGGACACTGAATGGAGAGATCCTATGCACCAGGCATCAGTTTCTTCTGCTTTTCTCTTACTACTATTTTAAGAAAATAGAATTCTAAAACCCTGCAACTCAGCCACCTCCCCAGGTGACCTGTGCAGCTACTTCATTCCCCTCAGCATTTTCTTTTCTTAGCTCACTTGGATGTCTTCGCATTTTAGTTTTTGACCATGAACTCCTATGCCCCACAGGAAGAAGGTATTATTATCCTCCTTGCAGACTCTGAACTAGTACTGCTGTGTTAATACATGATTCCCATCCATCACTTGTTGCATCCTCAAACAGGGATTATGACAACTAATTATAAATAATGAGAAATCTTGATGTATCACACTTCTTTATAAATAAATAATTGAACTTTCTCTTGGGTTTTTCTCTCTCTGCAACCAGAACGGGATGTTCTGACTGCAGCTTTAACCGTTTCATCTTGCTCTTCAGAAGTCCTGTCAAAGGACTTCTCAAGATCTTGCTTATTCCCACTCCCCTAATAGCCTTTTGCTATTACATATTCTTTTGTTATTCCATATCCCTTTTTCCTGATGACAGAGACAAGTTCACTCTTGTCTTTGAATTATGGTACCACAGAACTGTAGGGGTTGGAAGGGAGCTCTGGAGAGATCAAGCAGTTCAACTCTCCTGCCAAAGCTGCTTTTCCTAGAGCAGATCATGCAGGAACACATCCAGGCAGGTTCTGAACGTCTCCAGACATTCCTTCCACTCCTTCACCATTTCTGCCATGGAGAGTCACAATTTCTTCTGCAACACTCCCTTCTCTGATGACTACAATATTTGTTCCCCTTTTGCCCTCCTTGGGAATTTTGCAATTTACTGATTCATATCGCAACTTGTCCCTAGAGAAGTAGGGCAAGAAAAGTTAGAAGAAAATTCCAGAATCATATTACCACTTAGAGAAACAAGACTAAGAGGCAAATGAAGCATAGTTGTAGGTAGTTTCTGGTACACTTCATGGTCACTATGTACAGTTTTTCAAGTGACAGGCTTTGGCACTTCAGAAACAGCAGTGTTTCACTGTAAAAGCAGGTGCAGCAACACTACCTGTCCTTTTTCATGCAGTGTTAGTAGCAAAGTTTCTTTTTAAATTACTCAATGTTACTAAAAACATTTCCATGTTCATTTACTAAAGGATCCTTTCCAATATCATGGACTTACTCATACACTGTTGTCCATCCATTCTCATCGCTTTTGGTTGCTAGAAGCCCCGTGCTTCCAGGATACGTCATTAGGGCCAGGTTGTAACCTTGGGCATAAACTCTTTTCAGAACTCCGTTGCTGCTTATGGTCAGCCAGTACACCTGGCCCCCTGGCACCACAACCCATAGGGGCAGCCCACTTGTGTCTCTGCGGATGTGAACTGAATTCCCATTGCTGCTGGTGATGGTGATGACATCCCCTTCCCCACCATAGGTGAAATTGTAGATGTAGTCCCTTGTGATAAGGTTCAGTGTGTGCAGGTGGGTGCCATTGATGGTGAACTGGTAGAGTTCCTGATCTGCTGGTGATGCAATCTCATAGACGTTCGTGTCACTGAGGTGAGCCTTGTTTCTACTGATGGCACGGATGCGAACATTGCCGAGGTCTGCTACGTATAACGTGTCATCGGGAGAGACTGCTAGAGAAGAAGGTGCTTTCAGCTTTGCATCTTTGGCATATCCACCATCACCTGAAGGAAAAACAGTCATTTCAGTAAGCTGCAGTGCCTGTTTTAAGCTGTTCCTCTGAGCCTGACACGCTGTTCCTCCTCAGTATCATTTACAGGTCAATAAAACAATATCTTCTTCCAACTAATTAAATCCCTATTATCTAAGGCTGGTACAATTCTAAATTAGTTGCACTGAAGACAAACAAGAATATAAATTACCCAATTTACAGTGGTTTTGCTAAGGACAAGACCCTACTCTCAGGAGAGCTTTAATGGCAAAACTGTGCAGGAAAAAAGCCAGAACACCTGAACTTCCAGTCCCTTCTTTCTGTCTGTGGGCATGTGGCTTAAGGCAGAATCATGTTATAAATCAAACAAAGAGAAAAGAAACCCCAGCAAGTTGTCTCAAAGGACACTGAAGCAAAGATTAATTTATACTTATGAAAAAATCATCACTACAGGGAAACAAAACAAGAACATGAAAAAGCACCTTGAGAAACCACTCGCTCCAATATCACTTGATAATTTACTTGATTTGTATCTGTTAAGGTTTGATGAGACACTGCACTATAATGGGCTGACAATGTTTATTGAAATGACTTGAGATGAGTAGGACTTTCTGTTGCTGGCAAGAAAGCACACTGAAGGGACTGGAACACCTGCCATACAGGGAAAAGCCAAGAAAATTGCAGTTTTTGAGTGTGGAGAGAAGACGATTGAGAAGGGACCTCATTAATGTCTATAAATCTATGAGGGATGGGCATCAAGAAGGCAGGGGCAACCTCTTTTCACTTGTGCCCTGGGATAGGATGAGGGGCAACAAATTCAAGCAGTAGCACAGGATGTTGCACCTCAACGTGAGGAAGAAGTTCTTTATCTTATAAAGGGTCTATATCTATATCTATAGGGTTATAGACTACTGGAACAGACTGTCCAGAGAGGTTGTGGAGTGTCCTTCTCCAGAGACTTTCCATTCCTGTCTGCATGCATTTCTGAGTGATCTACCCTAGTTTTGATCTTGCTCTGGCAGAGGAGTTGGACTCAGTTACCTTCAGAAATCCCTTCCAACACCTAACCTTCAGTGATTCTGTGTGATTGTGTGAGTATCACTCTTGGAGAGAAAACCATTACTGGCTGCATTGCTCCTCTTCTCTTGAATGAGAAATAAAAATTGCTGGAGAGGTTGAGCATACCCTTTGCTTTCTTAGGGACAGACAAATTAGCTGATCTCTCTGACTTTCACCCACTCAGTACTGCCACAATTACATTTGCCACTTTTTCAGGAACCCTGAACAGGACTCTGGTCAGCACTGCTCTACCATAGCTGTAACTGAAGCTGGCAGTGCTTTGCAAAACACAAGAGTCTTTGATTGCCACCACAAAGCTGGGTCAGAAACCCACCTTCTTGTTTTTATCTCTCCATTCCTGACAGACTTAATGTTTTCTTGTCAGTAATTAACCTTTTCCTTGACATGAGAGCCTCAACAACTCTATGGAACTGAACACATAGATGACAAGATGACAGTGTTCTGCCCACCTCTGTGTATGGGTATGCTGTCCTTTTTCCTGTATGAAATATGTTTTTGTGAGAAAAAAAACAACCACGATTTGTTTTGGTGCCTGCGGGGGAGAGGAACTGTGCTGCTGGGAATGTTCCCAGGAGCAGGGCAGGCCTGGAACTGGCTGTTTCAGTTTAAAACACAAAACCCCAGCAATTGTATGCATTCTGTGATTGTATCACTCTGCTGGTTGCCCAGTGTGATATAAGCGATGAGAAATTCTCCACTTGTTGTAGAGCATCTTACTACTCCTTTTGGTGAGAAGAGTTGCTTAATCCAGCAGCAGTTAGGTCTTGCTGGCATTGGGACTGGTACCATCTTCACCATGGGCAAACATAGCTGACACAGAAAGGCAGGTGTGGAGCTAATCTGCAATGGTGTGTAACCTCTGCATCAAAAGAGATGTAGCTAAGACCACCCTGAGATTCTCCCTGTGCCAACCAGAAGACTCAAGTGCCTGAATTGAACGGATTAGATCAACAAAGAAGCGCTGATAAGGTTTCTGGCTTTCTAAAGAAATAGAATCAGTGCTTGTCACTCCTTCTTCTGTCATTTTGCTAATCTGCAGCTGTGACAGAGGAACTCAACAAGTAAGAGATAAGAAATAACCACCATCTCCTTACCTGAAAAACAGTCACAATTAGGGTCAATCTTGCAGTCACAATCTGATGGGGCTCCAGCGATTATAGAGATCTCACCGTTGGTTGTGACCTGTTGTATTCGGTTGATCTTTCTTTCATCTGTCTCTGTGATGTAGAGTATGCCGCTGTGTGACACGGCAATGGCCCTGGCTGACTCCAGGGTTGAATGGATGGCCACCTTGCTGACAATGAAGTGGTCAATGCCTGGCACTTGGCAGTGAATGGGACGCCCAGCGATGATTCGCACGCGCCTGCTCTCGGAGATCTGCAGCACAATGTTGTTGTCCAGGACATACAGTGAATTGTCTAGAGGGTTCACTGTGAGGTCTGTTGGCCACTCTAAACGCACCTGAAAAGAAAGAAATTATGGTCAAGGCAGGGGTAAAACAAAAGAAAAAAGAATGACTAAGACAGTGAAGCAGTTTCATTGATCATCTCTGATCACCATGTCAGTGAGTCACTGGGGAGGCTCAGGCTGGATCTTAGGAAAACTTCCCAGAAAGATTGGGCAGGCCTTGGAACAGGCTGTCCAGGGAGGGCGTGAAGGCACTGTCCCTGGAGGGTGGTCTGCTAAACGGGCAGACATGGTGTTTCAGGAGATGGGTTAGAGGTTGGGAGTTGTAGGATGGATGGTTGGGCTTGAAGATCGCAAAGGTTTTTCCTGACCTTGATGATTCTATGATTCTATGATTTGGTGGGCTCACCCAGAACTGCTTCACTGCTCTCTCTACCTTTAATTGGGCTTGGCAGAAGTTTCAACCAACATGTTCTTTTCTGAGGTCTATATCCATTGTGAAACAAAACTTGATTTGAGAAGTAATTTAGCACCCTCCGGCTGGTGCTCAAGTCCATTAAGATGGGAACTTTATCATACTTATGCAGTCATGCAAATAAAGACACATCCTTCATGTCACACGATGTCAGCCAGAAAATTCTGCAGGTCTGAATGGTACCATTTCAAGGTTGCAGTCCACACTGGCCAAGTAGAAAACAGTTTCAGGCTGTCACTGTGCTAACACTTTAATTGACTACTAGTACAGAAGGCAAATGATGAAGAGGAAGAGCAGGACACATCTCCACCACTTATTTACTAAGCAAGAAATGCTAATAAGACTTATATGCCATAAGAAATAGAAGCTTGTTGATTCTCTGTAAAGTAATAAACCACCAAGTATCACAAGTCATGTGACACAGGAGCTGAGCTGTAATTATCTATAATGATTCTGCTTTGTGAGTTCAGTTTTCCAGCTTTAATTAAATAAGATTGCAGGATTAATTAAATTCTTTGTACTTCAGGTTAGAGTTTGGCCTTTTTCTATCCAGGTGAGATTGACAACACAGTTTCCAAACCATGCCAGAAGAAATAGTAGAGGAGTGACCTCACTCATCTGTCATGGTTTAAAAGCTGAGCGAGATCTGCCAGTGTACTTTGTGTCTGTTCTGCAGAAAAGTTTGGGGTTGAAAAATTTGGAAAGGAAGTTTCTGCCCCCCCCCCCCCCTTCTTCCTCTCCCCACTCTCCATTCTGGATTTGTCTGGTCTTGTCATTAGTGGTTTTGTTAAACCCTCCCTTTGTGTCTGACACTGCAGCCAAAAATTCCAGGTTAAAAAACAGTTGGGGTCTCTAACCAGCAACACTCATCTGATCGCTGTTGCATCGGGAGTGGGAGGAATCAAACATGCTCACAATTAAAGGTGGCGCTGGCTGTCAACCTGAAAGACACCCAGGATATGGGCTGCTGATTGTAGCATGGACTGGCCAGAGTTTTAAACTCCTCCTCTTGAGAAAGTTCACTGCAGGATTGCTGAATTCAGAAATGACAACAGGGTGGACTGGTCCTTCTCACCAGCTAATGGCCAGGGGAGGAACTGGGATGTTGCTTGTCTGTGTAAAGGTCAGAGAACAACTGAAGCCACTGAGACTGCAAGACAGCCTATTTTTGTCTGTCTCAGGATGCCTTGCCTGTTATCCTTTGTGAAGAGATGGCTGCTTTTATCCGAGTGGAATTTTTACTGACTAAATATTCCCATTGTTGGAAGAGAACAAATACTAGGCTAAACCACAATGGGTTTCTCTGCTTTCCATGTCACAGAGGCTTCTGTTATTTCACTTACTGATTTTGTTGATGTTATTGCTCATTCTTCCACCATGCTAATTAAATGATCTATGAATGTAGGGGTCGCAGATGCTAATACAATGATCAGCACTGTGGAAGAACATATGGTCCAGTGTGTGGCCATCACAAGCCACCTGCTTGCCTGGGGTCAGCTCAGGAACCAGGCAGGAGGCCAAGTCTCTCTTTTTCAAGCATCGGTATTTCCTGAATAATCTTGTTTCCACAAGTACATTGCTGGTTGGATAATTGGTGTTTTAATAAAGCGAGGGCATTGTGGCTGCCACGTCCCATCCTGCATGGTGCACCACACAGTCACGAAGGCTCATGGCGTAATTGAATTCCTCCTCCCGCCCAGTCAATTGCACCAGGCAGTGCAGCAACTGGCATTAAGACTAATGCTGCTGTGTTCAAGATCTCTTCTGAACAGGTGGTAGAGTGTTTCCAAATGATGATAAATGTGGGGAAACAGTTGGAAACAGATTCCTCCCATCAAGGTGCTGACTATCTTTGTGTGTATGAGACTACCCAGATTCCCTCACTGCTCTAGGGCTGCTTCACACACTCCTGGAAACTTAGCTTCAACGGAGAGTCCACAGGGACACCAAGTAAAACTATTCATAGAATCATAGAATCATCAGGGATCAGAAGGGACCTCAAAAGATCATCTAGTCCAATCCTCTTGCCACAGCGAGATCACCTAGACCAAGTCACAGAACATAACATTATGGATTGGAAGTGACCTGGAAAGATCATCCAGTCCAATCCCCTGCCACAGTAGGATCACCCAGATCAAGTCCAGGTGGGTTTCAAATGTCTCCAGAGAAGGAGACTACATGAATCCCCCGTGCAGCCCCCTCCAGTGCCCCATCACCCTCATTGAGAAGAAGTTAGAATCACAGAATCAGTCAGGGTTGAAAGGGACCACAGGATCATCCAGTTGCAACCTCCTTGCCATGGGCAGGGACACCCCACCCTAGATTAGGCTGGCCAGAGCCTCATCCAGCCCGGCCTTAAACACCTCCAGGGACAGG
>VZRI01004008.1:66439-83904 GCA_013397515.1 Upupa epops | reverse complement strand
ATAAAATCATAGAATGGTTTAGGTTTGACAGGACCACAGAGATCATCTAGTTCCAAGCCCTTGCCACGGACAGTGACACTTCTCACCAGATCAAGTTGCCCAGAGACCCACCCAACCTGGCCTTGAACATGTCCAGGAATGGAGCAGTCACAACCTCCCTGGGCAACCTGTTCCAGGGCCTCAGCACCCTCTCAGAGAGGAATTTCTGCCTCAGGTCTGATGTAAATATCCCCTCTTCTAGTTTGAATGCATCCTCCTTGTGCTGTTACCAGAGTTCCTCATCAGAAGTCCCTCTCCAGCTTTCCTGTAGCCCCTTCAGGTACTGGAATGTTGCTATAAGGTCACCCTGGAGCCTTCTCTTGTTGAGATAAAAATATCTTCAGCATCTCCTCAGGAAAGTTGGAAAAAAATGTTTTTGCAGGGTACTTTTACTGCAGAACATTTGATAGCTCTATCAAAGGAAAAGGAAATGGACATCTTCATCTTTAATGGCCTCCATCACAGACTGCTCTGCTGTAAGAATAATCTTTGATTAACCGTAACTAGATTATTAGTCATAAAACTTTTGTGCTGAAACTCTCTCTTTTTATCATAATGACTCTTCATAGCACTGGCCATGCCTTAATAGCTGCCTCTCCTTCATGTGGACCAGCCACACGCTGCCTTTGCCCAGGGAATAATTTGAATTCCTCCCACTGTGAAGGTAAACCTGGTGTCTTGCAGCTAAACAGGGACTGGGTTGGACCAAACTAACTTCTTGATTTCAGGCTGATTTGGTTTCCTGAGATAAAATCAACTCTTCTGCAACTGCCCCTTTCACTCACAGCGATGCCTGAAGCTTAGTCTCAGCAGCTGCTAACTGCAAGCACATTGCTCCCAGGCTGATCCCAGCTGTAAATCTAGCTGCAGTGGGGTAAAAAGAAATAAAATGCTAGTTGCAAACATCTAAACAGCTGTGGTTACTACACCAGGACCGTTGCCTGGATCTCTGCTCTGCAAAGCTGGTTTGGCTCCAGCTTTTCCTTGCTGGATTTAAAGCAGCCATGGATACACTAATGGTTTAATTCCAGGTGCAATACTAGAGCTAGCAGGTACCTGTCTGAACACTGCAGCATAAAAAACAGTGCTGTTCACTGCAACCTTATGCTAGTGCAACTGGAGGGGAAAAAAGGATGAAATAAGGCAATTAAAATTAAACATGCACAAAATCACAATGCCCTGTGTGTTCCTAATCTGAACAATTTCACAGATTTGAAAAAATCTGCTTTATTCTTGTCAGCACGTGGCTTTATGGTCTCTTGCACGGGTGTATGCTGGGGCTGCTGCAGTCCCACCCATCTCTTCTCCCAGTACAGCCCTGTTGCAGGGAGGCTCATGTGTCTGTGCTCCCACAGAGAGCAGGCTGGGGATAGCTTACTGGATAAAAACTAATCACCTAAATCAGTTTAAGCTGAAGTGTAACTGCACCCTCAGGTTCACAGTTATCTTGCAAAGCCACTGCTTGTTCCTTCTGTTTTAAAGCAAAGCTGCTGTCTGGCAGGTTCCTGTGACCAAACCATTGGTTGTGCTTCATTCCAAGTAATAAACACATTACAGGGAAGCACTTCAACTCTCATCTGATACCACTGTGCCTATTAAAAAGTTTTTCCAGACACAACTTGTAAGGATTACAAATATTAAACCAGTTAATAGTCTTTTTCATTCAAAGCAGTACTTCACAAGCCCCTGGGAAAAGTCCTCTCCTGTATATTTTTTCTTACATCTAAAAATAGAGAAAATTGACAGTGTTTTTTCTTGTATTTCATTTTTTTGAGCAATACAGAGAAGCGGCACTGCTGATTATCCCATTATAAACAAACAGACAAAGTCCATTCAATAGCAGTCAGTGCCTCACATTGTTCAGACTGAAATGGTCAGGTGGCAATTCTGAGTTGGTTCACAGGAGACTGAGTACATGCAGTGGAAACCACTGCCGAAGCAGGTGAACCCTTGAGCAATGAGACCTTTTGCACATAGGTATTAACATGTCAACTGTTCCAGGAATCCGCACTTAGCTGTCAACATCAAGGTTCCAGCTATATCCAGTAATCAGTCTCTGCTTTGAGAAGTGCAAAATGAACAACTACTGGTCTGGCTTTCCAATGTATTTTTTCATGTCAAGTGTTGTGAAAAACACGAAGAGCACTGGGGTGGCTTCAGTGTAAATGAATTTTCACTGGGAGATCCACATGTAGGTAGTTAAATGGCTGTCAGACCTGCACTGTGTTTTTGCTGTTCGTTCTTTCTTGCAAAACAGGTGTGTCTTGTGTGACCATCTCCCTGCCTACCCACCTGCTTTTGAAACGCTGAAATACTGTTGGTCCAGCAATTTTTTACAGAATGTGAGAACGGCAAAGTAGCACTGTCTGGGTGTTGTGGGTCCTCATCTGGATCCCCTTGTGTCCCACCTTGGACCTCTTCCTTACCACCTGGGAATCAGTAATGTTGTGGGTCAGAGACCCCAACTGTATTTCAACCAAGACCTTTTAGCTAAAGCATCAGACACAAAGGGAGGGTTTAACAAACCCACTGATGAATCTGCAGGCAGTGAAACAACTGATTCAGTTTGGAGAAGAAAGGCACCAAGATATTTTAATTCACTCCCCCCACCACACATCAGAGAAACCCCCCCACAAGACGCAGACACACTGAGTTTCATCACACTGCTCCTACACTGAACTGAGAGGAAACGTTCAGAACACCTGTGGTAGACAGCTCCCGCTTCTCTCTGGCATTGTGGCGGTTATCTGACTCCCAAAATCTCAGCATCTGCAGACATTTTAAGTCAGTCTCGATTCTCATAAATCTCTAAAGCTCAGAATTATGACGGTCTCTCTGATCAAACAAGGATAAATTAGTAGCCCATGACAGTCCTCCTGCTGTAAATTATCTTCAAAAGGAGTAAGCATTTTCCCTCAGCAACAGCTTGAAACAGACACCAAGATGCAGAAGAAGGCTGCAGGAGTCACTGGGGTGGGGGAAAGAGGAGGAAGTGCTGGGTGGCAGAAATTTTATTTTCAAGCTTCTCAACCCCAAACTTTTCCGCAGAAAATACACAAATTAAACTGAAGGATTCTGCCTGGCTTTAAAAGCAGAACACAGGGGAGAGCTGGCACCCCCCAGATCCACACAGGGACACTGGGGGGAGCGTTGCTCTGTGAAGGATACCCTTTCATTTCAGGCTTGGTCCATATTGGCTGCTCCATTTTGCACATTGTGTGTGACACTTCATGGCTGTGGCAGTTCTGCATCTATTCTAAACAATTCAGGTCCAACAAATCCTCCCATTCATATCAGAGTAAGAAAGTGAAGAGTGAAAATTTTATCCTTGTCTGCAGTTGCCAGTTTCAAGAGCTTAACTGTTTGGTTGCGGGGGTGAATGTCACTGGGATCAGTTTAATTTATCATGGATTAAAAGAAGCTACATAAATCCCTAAAAAGGCTTCGCCATCGCTTTGATTTCTTGCCATGCGTTGTTTGTATATTTTGATTGAATTTCATGCAATAGTATGAAATTTATGCCAAAATTTTTCTGATAGTCTTGACTGACGGATTATTTCCTATCTATACTGCTCAGGTTCAAACTCTTCTGTTTCTGCTACCTTTGCCTTTATTCAGATCTACAGTATGCATTTGTCGACCCAATTGTACCCTGCTCTCTAATCCTCTTCTGCTGCTAACTTACTTTTTTCATCTAATACTCATTCTCACTTCAGCTGTTTCCAGACAAAACTGTGTTACCCATCACAAGGTCCTTCTAAACTGCATTATCCTCTCTTCTCACTCAAACCCTTCTTTCTCCTTCCTTCTGGGAGGGAAATAGATCCAAGGAAGGACTCCCAGAAGTGATTCATCAGGAGTGAGTGTGTGGTTTACAAGGCTGCAGGAGACTAGTTCTGTTTCCCTGAACTTTTCAGGGGATGTCTCACTACACGTATTTCTGTTTTCTCACCAGTGACAACCATGGATACTTTTTCATCATTTTTCTGTCATTTTGCTCTCACTTCTGCATGATTTTGTTGACACTGTCAGGTCCTCTCAGCAGCTTAGCTCCCTTCTTAATGGCATGCAGAGACACAATTTGGCTCCTGTGGTCTGACACCGGGAAACCCTTTCCTGTGCCCGGATTACAGCCTCCTCCCATGCTGGAGCAGCCTTTCTTTCTTGTACTCCTCAAGCTGCATATTATAAAATCCAGAACAAAATAGTTCAGCTGGGGCAGTCCCTGCTGGAAACTTCACAAATGTTGCTCTCTCTGCACTCATCATTGCCCTGTGAAAACCCCAAATAAATGAATTCTGCAGCCTAACAACCACTGTTTTCTACCCTGGACTGAGAGAGCAGCTGTGGCACATTTACAGATGCAGCTCAGAGGTCTGAGACCACCACTTCACTGGGATCACGGCTCAGAGAGTCCCCCTGCCAACCTGCCTTTGCCATCAATTATTTTCAGTGGATGAGGGACCCACTGCAGGAATGTGGAGGCAAGACACCGCTTCAACACTTCACTGCTTGTCTTTGCTTCGTTTGCCCTAAGCTTGGCTGTGCTCTAGCATTCCAGCTCTTTTCTTCTTTCATAATTTCTTTTTTATGATTTTTTTTCTGCTTCACAACTCCACAGCTTCAAAGACCGTATCTTGGGTCTACTAAATCAATAGAACAAGTTGATTTCTACGGGGACAGGTTTCACACCATCTTTATTTAATAATATAGGGAATATTCTCTAAAATCACATAAGTCCATAGACTATGAAAATCAATGGGACTATGATTCCAAAGCCATTTGAGTCTGTTTAAACATGGTATCCGTGGTTTATTCACACTATGAAGAAATACATCGTTAAATGCCCAGAAGGAATTTACACAGTATTTTGAGCAGACTGATACCTCTGAGAGGAGGAATTTTAGACTCTTCAATTAAAAGCTCTCAAAATAGATCACAAATTTGCATCTAACCCAAATGCGCCTCCAGTGCTAGAGCAGGAATAGATGTCCTCCAAACATCCCACTGTGGTTAACAAGCTTGGCCAAAAGGGGAGGATAGGACCACATGGGAATCTAGTGGATAGCAGGTCTGTTTCCACTTTGCCTCGCTTTCTAACTTGTGTTTCCCAGTCTCAGCATTTGTCAAACCACACAGTAAGTCATAAATCTCCATGAGACTCTCACCACTTTTGGCCTGCTCTTTCCATTTTGGGCTCAAAAATTCTGGACACACAAAGCCAGTGTGCTGCCAATGTAGAAAAGTGGGAGGATGCTTCTGAAAAGCTGTACTTGTGACAGTAATTAAGAGCTGTTTGAGAACAGTGAGGTGCTGGAGCCCATACATTACAGTGTCTTTTGCTTCCACTAACTACTGAGATTCATAAAAGCATCTGGCCTGAAAACTGAGAGGAAGAGAGAATATATAGAAATGTGATTTCCAAACCTGGAGAAGCTGAAAGCCCTGCCTTTGAGCAACACCAGCCCCTGGGGATCCACCATGCAAACACTCCAACTCTGCTCCAAGTCTGGAGTCAAACTCAAAAATAAAATTAAATTCTTCAATTTTACACTTCCTACAGATTTGTGCCCAGGAAACTGTTTGTCTCTGTCGGATCATGTCCTTTGACAATAGCATTGCTCCTCAGGGCGCTCAGTGCTCCTTTAACCCCAAGGCAGGGCAGAAAGTGAGACCTGGGAGAGTGAAGGACAAGTTGCTGCTGCCAGGAGATTTTCAGCTGGGTATCTGGCAGCCACAGCTGAAAACCTTCTCAGCAGGGTCAGGGCTGCAGAAGAGGTTGTGTGAGGAGAGGTTCGTGTGAGGATTAGAACAAATGCTAATTTCATGGCTTTCACAAGGAAATGCAAATTCTCTTCTGTGTTCTGAGCTTTCCCTTAAGAGTTACAGCATCAAACAAACCCACACATCTGCTGGAAAATAAAGGATGGGTAAAAGAGACATTCTGCACAATTCCTGTTTAGGTTAAGGCATCTTCTGCAACAAATTGCTCCAGTGAGACAGAACCCAATAGTAAGAGCTTCTTCTAATCCATTTAAACAGTGAACTCGCTTTACTAAATGGGAACAGAGAATTGTAGCAAAACAACTGTAGAAAGGTTTGATTTTTGTCTTTAAATTCTACATAATTTTTTCATGCAGATATAAAACATTATTGGCAAGAAAAAATCCTGAAGTAATTTGAGTCCCTACTTTTAGAGCAATTAGTGCCAAGATGGACTGTTATCACGACATGGTTTTGTGTGACTGATTTTTCACAAGTATTTACACAATGGATATTGCAACTGAGCAAAATCATATAATTTCAGACTGGCTCAGGTTGGAAGGGACCTTAGAGATCATCTACTCCAACTCCCTGCCATGGGCAGTGATGCCTCTTGACTGGACTTGGTCACTGAAGGCCTCATCCAACCTGGCCTTGAACACCTCCAGGGTGGGGAGCAGCCACAGCCTCTCTGGACAATTGATTCCAAAGTCTCTCTATCCTTGCACTGAAGAACTTCTTCCTAATATCTAGTCTGAAGTTGAGCAGCTTGTGTTTTGCAGAACAAAGAGGATGACTGCATTGCACCAGCAACCCTTTGGTGTGAGGATTTACACTGAACAGCTGCTCGCAGGAAAACACCCCAGAGAGTGTTTGCTCCTAGTCTGAGGATGTAAGCAGACAGCTTCCAATTTCTGCCACCTAAGGGCACTGGTTACCGCTGTAAGGCATATTTGGATATGCATTATCAGAGAAGAGTTTATAAGAATGAACTTCAGGACTAATGTTTTTCCAACAAACTCAAAGAACACCCCTCAACTAAATAACGTATCTCAAGCCTGGGATGGGTGCAACCTGGATTAGAAAGGAGAAGCATTCTGTTTTCTTGCCCTCCAAAAAGACTTTAGACCAAGGTTTAAATAATCATCTGAAATGGTGTTTCAAACAAGCTTTTGATCAGCTAAATAAAGTTTTTGATGTTCAGTAGCTGAGGTCTAGATCTAGAAAAGCAAAGGATGGCTCCAGACCCAGGGAAGCTCTATAGAGAATTGCAAAACAAATGAAAAAGAAAACAGATGGGGGACATAGAGTGCAGGAGGCACTAAAAGAGGTCCTCAGAAAGTTCTGTATTCAGAAAGGGCCCGGAAGGGTGCTGGATCTTTAAACACATGCTGAGCTAGACAGGGCTGCCAGGTAGGCTGAGAGAAAAAGCTCTTAAACCCTTGTGAACCACCACAGAAAAACATATAGTGACTCTGCAGACATGCTCCTGAAGCTATGGATGCTACTCCCACTCTTTGCCCCAAACAGCTCTGTATCCAGAAAGATCCCAGATCTATGAAAGAGCTAGATGTCTTCAGAATAGCTCTCAACATCTCTAGTGAAATCCTAAATCTCTGCATTTTGGACTTCTAGTAATTTCCAGATCTAGAAAGCAACAGGGATTTCTAGACAGTGCTGGATCTGCAAATGTCCTTTTAAAAAGTGTCCTTTATCACTTCAAACCACATCCAAACAGACTGAAGCAAACAGTGTAAGTTGTAAATGAATCACTCTGTCTGGACAGAAGCAAAAAAACCCAACATCATGGTAACATTAGTTCTTTATGACCAGGTTTCCACCATTTGGCCTCCCCTGATTCCCTCAATTCCTGGCACAGCTTTCACGAGCCACCCAACACACACATCATTCATGGAAAGAGCAGAAAACCCATTGGCTTTGTTGTCACTAGTGGTATGGACATGGAAATGGAACTCTGGAGTGGCAAGAAAAATAGAAGTAAAAAGAAACACATATGAAGGGAGGACCTGGAGGGTTTTACATCGTACTGTGCCTTTCCCCAGTCCTCACCAGAGACAGCTATATGCTGTTCACTTTCCCATTTTGCTTTGAGCAACTGATTGAGTGGCTATTGAGTGATGTTCAGACATCTAGGATTTTTTTGCTGCAGTGTGACCTACATCAGTAAACTTCATAAATTTATTTTGCATGTCATACCCATCCCAGAGGAACCTATCAGCAGGAGATGCGGCCCAGTTTGTAAAAGTTGCATGTCCTTCAGACATTTTTAGCTAATTTGTTTGTAAATGTGAGTGTTATTGTCAGAGTATATTCTGCACGAGATGGTGCTCTCCATCATCCTGTTTGCATCTCTCTGTGGCCCAAACTCCATCACACACAGCTATAAATGTAACCTCTGGATGGCATTCTGCAAATGGATGCAACCAATTTCCATCCTGACATTTGCATTTTTTTCCTTCACTGACACAGTGGTTTTCTCATTTTTTTTCCCCCCTTGGCACAAATAAGGGTAGAAGCAAACGCAGTACCCTGGAGCAGGGAAATCAGGCACCCTGCCCTGTTCCATTCTCTGGTTGTTCTGGCTTAACTCCTATTTGCAAGCACAGCTCAGGGTAAGCTTACCCCTAACACTAATACTGAGACACCAGTAAAGCCTCCAAAGCAACACCTCTGGGTGCGGAAACATTTTCAGTCTGTTTATAACCAGGTTTGAGACCTGACAAGTATCCAGACAGTGAAGGAACAACACCCTCTAGAGTTGCCTGGTGCTGACAAGTCTTGCCCTTTGTAAACTGTTACTATTATAGTGCTATTTTGACAAGATTTGCAGACTTTCAGCTACCCCTCAGCACCTAGAGCAATTTGCAGGCCAGACATATTACTGTGCTTCATCGACATACTGGCTTCATTGACCCCCCTTCCACTGGTGTTTGTGGTACAAGACTTCCAGTTAAGCAGCCATACCCACCCCTTCTTTTCCAGCTTTCAAAGGCAGTGGTTTGCCACTATGGAAAATTACTATGATGTGGTAATAGATTTAAATGTCTAAATTGCTTTTTCTTTCAATTATCACAGAATCACAGAACATTAGGGATTGGAATGAACCTCAAAAGGTCATCTAGTCCAACCCTCTGAGAAAGCAGGATCCCCTAGGGTAGGTCACACAGGGCTGCGTCCAGGTGGGATTTAAAAATCTCCAGAGCAGGAGACTCCACAGCCTCTCTGGGCAGCCTGTGCCAGGGCTCTGTCACCCTCAGAGGAAAGAATGTTTTATGTGGAACCTTTTCTGCTTCAGCTTGTACCCATTCCCCCATGTCCTATCACTGGACACCCCTGAGCAGAGCCTGGCTCCATCCTCCTGACACCCACTCTTTCCATAGTGATAAACATTCATGAGGTCACCCCTCAGTCTCCTCTTCTCCAGCTGAGAAGACAGCTCCCTCAGCCTTTCCCCATCAGGGAGATGCTCCACTCCATCATCCCTTTGGCTCTGTGATAGGTTCTTTCCAGCACTTCCCTGTCTGTCTGGAACTGAGGTGCCCGAACTGGACTCAATATTACAGATGGAGCCTCACCAGGGCACAGTAGAGGGTGAGGAGACCCTCTCTCTATCTACTAACCACTTCGCTTCTAATTCACCCCAGGATGCCACTGGCCTTCTTAGCCACACACTGCTGGCTCATGGTCATCCTGCTGACCACCAGGACCCCAGGTCCCTTTCTCCTATGCTGCTCTCCAACAGGTCAGTCCCCAGCCTGCACTGGTACCTGGGGTTGTTCTTTCCCAGGTGCAAGACTCTGCCCTGGTCCCTGTTTAATTTCATTCAGTTTCTTTCTGCCCAACATTCTAGCCTGTCCAGGTCTGGCTGGATGGCAGCACAGTCTTCTGGTGTGTTGGCCACTCCTCCCAGTTTGTTACCACCATCAAACTTGCTGACAGTGCAATTTCCCTCAGCCAGGCCAGTAATGAAAACAAACTGCTCTTTTGCAGATGACTGACACCAAAAGGGCACTTGGGCTTTAGGGAAAAAATTGCAGCCTGACCTCAGAGCTTGCCGCTTCACTCCTGTGACTAACATTTCAAATGCAGTGATGGAATAATTTGACTAGAATGTAAATTAGCTGGGATAAAACCTCCATGCTTTCTGTTTGATATTCTAAAACCCACATTAGACACCTACAAGTTTGATTCATGAGCTCTCATGGAGGTTTTTCCACTCGAGGTCCTAATCCTATGAGCCTCTTTTCTCTCTGCTTCTGGTAAAGAGAGGGTACTTAACCTCTCCTCTGCTCATGGGAAAAGATTATTTTACCTTTTACCAGAAGATACTAGCGACCACTTGTTCCTGCACACAGGAATTATTTTTATAGGCTTATGCTTTCCAAAAACCAACATTGAATTAATAGGGAGGAAAGGGGGGGGGGATTAGCTAGTTTTTTGAAAGGTTTGAAAATGACTGTAAATCCTCTGTCTAAAATGTGTTTTGGTCAGTTTTTCAGAGCTACCTACATTCTCTTGGGGTACAGTTGCTCCTTCCTACACACTTGCTACTCTATCCTTCACAGAATCAGGCTGGTTTAGGCTGGAAGGGACCTTGAGGATCATCCCTGCTGCGGGCAGGGACACCTCTCTGCCACTAGACTTGGTTGCTCAATGCCCCATACAACCTGGACTTGAACAATTCCAGGGATAGAGCAGCCACAACCTCCTGGGGCAACCCATTCCAATTCTTCACCACTCTCACACTGAAGAACTTCCTAATATCCAATCTGAATCTCTTCTCTTTCAGTTTCAGACTGTTGCCCCTTGTCCTGTCACTATAGGCTCTTGTAAAAAGCCCTTCTCCAACTCTCCTGTAGACCCCTTCATGGACTAGAAGGCCATTGTTCGGATAACCTAGAGCCTACACTTCTCCAAGCTGAACCCCAGCTCCCTCAGACTGCCCTCATAGCTAAGGTGCTCCAGCCCTCTAATAGTCTATCTAGTCATGAAGCTTCTAGAAGCCTCAGCTCCACTGAAGTCTGTGTCAAAACAGTTGCTAATGCGTCTGGAGCCACAATTGCCACTCCAGATAACTTCTCTGATCCTCCAGCAAAAGCAGAGAAGGAGGAACCTGAAATGAAACAGAACATGAAAAGGAACCGGCCAAAATTAGAACTTTTCTGAAAAGACAAAAAAAGCTGTGAATGTCTCCTGTAAGGCAAGAGCACAAACACAAATTAAAGGGCCTATAAATTGTTATTTCTGCTTTGTGTGCTTCTTGCTCAGCAATTTCACAAACACACATAAAACAAGTTTCTGCAGAGCACGGGAAAAAGCAGCTCAGAGATCTGGAATATTTATGATGCATTAATTACACACAACTCAAACAGTGAATCAAAAGCCTCAGAAGGCAGAGGATGTCAAGTAAATGAAGAGCAGGGGTAGTTCTGCAACACTTTGCTATTGTGAGAACTAAAATGTTACTCTTTGCAGGCATGAAGTTTGCTAGCACTATCAGACTATCACACAGGTAGTTAAGAAAAGTCAATTGGAAAGTTCTTTGTGCTTTCTGCTTTGACAAGAAGTCTGTATATACTGCTCAAGTGCAGAAACACCTCAAGGCATGGTGTGTTTTTGTCATGGGTCCTTGTTCAGATCCCTTTCTTCCTACTTGGGAATCAGTAATGTTAAAGATCCCAACTGTATCTTAACCAACAGCTTTTAGCTAAAGCATCAGACACAAAGGGAGGGTTTAACCAACCTACTGATGGATCTGCAGGCACTGAAATAACTGACTCAGTTTGGAGAAGAAAGGCACCAAGATATTTTAATTCACACCACACATCAGAGAAAACCCCACACAACACACAGACACATGGAGTTCCATCACACTGCTCCTACACTGAACTGAGGTAAAGTGTTCAGAATATCTTCATTGTAGACAGCTCCTGCTTCTCTATCTGACTTCTGAAATCTTGGCACTCACATTTTAAGAGAATGTCTCAATCTTCGTAAATCTCTAAAGTTCAGAATTCTGACAGCTTCTCCAAGCAAAGAAGGATAAATGAGTAGTCAAGACAGGCATCCTACTGCAAATTATCTTCAAAAGCAGTGAGCATTTTCTCTCAGTGGTAGTCATGCAGCTCCAAACAGATGGACAAGAACGTGGAAGAAGAAACAAGAAGCATGGGGAACAAGAAGCATCAGGGTGAGGGAAAGAAGAGGGAGTGTTGGGGGCAGAAACTTCAAACTTTTCAACCCTGAACTTCTCTGCAGAAAACATACAAATTAAACTGACAGATTCTGTTTTTAAAGCATAAGTCTTCCTCTGATGTGCAATATCAATTAATTAATTGGCTCCAAGCAGTCCTGCATTTGCTTTGTGATATCCTAACCCCATCCTGGCTTAAAAAACACTTCAGTCTAGAACCAGTCTGGTTCGTATTGTGGCAGCTTGCTCTCACCATTTTCCACCCATCCATCAGATTATACTTTTGTCTCTCTCTCATTTTCCTTTCCTTCCTCCAAACATGCCCAGTGAAAGTTCTATTCAGGCTGTGCTTGGTCTGATGAGTAGGCCCTCATTGTGTCTTCCAAGTGAGGTCACCATGCCCTGGGGGCTTTTCATTCTGCTTGAAAGGCTCCCATGCTGCCACTGAAGCTCATTGTGCCTGTGCAGGTGCTGGGAGGGAGCTCCTGCAGCACACGAGACTACAGAACAGCATCAGTGTTTGTGTTTTTGAGATACATAACACATTTTCAAAACCATTCTGCTCATCCTTACTCCTGCTTTCCAGCATTCTGTCATATTTCAAGTAGGTCATCGGCAGTGTTAGCTATTGTTGTCTCCCCTCTCCTCCATCACCCACAGCAGCCTGTCCAGGACACGGCATTCTTGCCACGCGTGAGTTGCCTTCAAACCCTCTTCTAGAAATCTGCCTTTTAATTTGACCCATGCAAGCGAATTGCTTACGTAAGTGTCACTGTCACGTTTTCATAAGGGAGCAAAATATTTTGCAGTGTCACGGGAGTGAGGCACTGCATTACAGATGGGTGTCTCATGTGCAGAACTGCTGAACAAAGGCTGATAAAGTGCAAATGTCAAGAAAAAGTCTTCAAACCAGACCTTTCATTTTGGAGCACAGCGCTGACAGTTATTAACACTATCAATCAGGCTGGAGCTATTACTCTGGCATGGACTTGTGCCTAGCGGGACTGATATCATCACAAGAACAAGGCCATGGTTGCAGACTAAGAGAAAGATCTTGGGATTAATTTTGTGTTCCCTTGCAAACATTTGGCCCTTGTGCTTGCAGTGCCTGTGCTTGAGATTGGTTTAAACAGTTTCCAAGCACTAACTGCTGCCACTCACATAGACATAAAGGACTCACTGTTCAGAGCGGTGGAAATTCAGCCCCAAAACCTCTCACAGGAGGGAAGATACTGGATGAAACAGCAAGATGGTAGAAATATCTACTAATTCTCTCCTCAGCTTTCAGCACAGCACCAGAGGCAGAGGAGCAGGGAAGCTTATCATTCCCACTGAGCTCAAGTGTTTTTACTTTCACACAAACCTTCCCACAACATCAACATAACTTCTGTGAGCATTGGGTCTAATGAAGCCTGGTTTCCTAAGGACTTCTGTCTCATGGCTGACTGACTTGGGAGTTTAATGAGATCCAAGCACCAAATGAAGCTTTTCCTGTGAATAGGGCTTTTATTAGATCCTGAGTGGTATCTCAGGAGTTTAATAAACGAAAGCTCATGCTGCAATATTTCCTTTGGAAAGGGCACTTTAGGTGTCTCATCTCCAATTGGATTAATATTTTGTATGGAATGTGTTGGAATGCAATTGGTGTTCCTCTACTTTTGTGCCTGGAACTGGCCCGAGTTTGATTTACCAAGAGGAAAATACTGGCAGACAGACAGACCAACCCACATGATGTCCTCTCACTTGCTATCAATAACCCAGGGGCAATCTCTCTGATGAGGAAAGGCTGAAGGAATTGGGTGTCTTTAGCTTAGAAAAAGACTGAGTGGTGACCTCATTAATGATGATCAATATGGAAAGGGTGGGAGTCTGGAGGAAGAAGCTAGGCTCTGCTCAGTGACATTCAGTGATAGGGCAAGGATCAAAGGGTGTCAGCTGGAGCAGAGAAGGTTCCACATCAATATGAGAATAAACTTTTTCACAGTGAAGGTGACAGAGGGGGTAAGGGGCTGCCCAGGGAGGTTGTGGAGTCTCCTTCTCTGGAGACGTTTAAAACATGCCTGGACATGTTCCTGTGCGACTGGACATAGGGGGTCCTGTTGTGGCAGGGGGATTGGACTGACTGATCTGAGGTCCCTTCCAATCCCTGACATTCTATGATCCTGTGAATTCAGAGATGCCTCTGATTCAGACCAGGATGAACCCCAAATTCAGCAGAGAATGATGATTCCTATCTTTTCTCTTTTTCGCTCTCCATCCATCCCAGTCTCCTCCCTTAGCAATCTCTTCTTTTTTTTGCTCTCCATCCCAGTCTTCTTCCTCCAGTTGTGTTTCATCCAATGGCCAGGAGGCCCTGACATAGGTCCTGCTGCTGGGTGGTCCCTGCAGATAGCCCACTGCTGGGGCCAGCCTGGAGAGAAGTTAACAGTGTGGCAATTCAAGAAGTCAGTAGGAGTATTCTAGATCTAGCTTATGTTCTGATTTAGAGTAACCTACAGCAGTCTTCCTATCCAACAGAGAGGTAGGAGACGCAGCAGGAAATTCTGTTTACTTCATCTTGTCTGCAGTTTGATGGTAGATACGTCCCTGTGGGATCTTCTCTAGGTGATCCTGCATTAGCAAGGGGGTTGGGCTAGATGATATTCACAAGTCCTTTCTAGCCCCTAACATTTTGTGAAGAAGACCTTCAGTAGTCTGTACAGCTGGGGGAATCAGTTAGACCAATCCATGAGGCCTCCAGTTCAGATGCTAAAGTATAAGGTTAAACATAGGCTTATTATTCATTGAATTAACCTACAACAAAACAGCTTCCAAAGAACAAATGGGAACCAGAACTAGAAGAAGCCAAGGACCTCGTAGGAGAATCTGAATAGGCTGGTATGCAGCGTCTGGGACTGTAGATTAGTGAGGTGAACACTGAAAATCACAGAACAAATGAAGATCAACATCACCCTTTGATATTTATGCAAAATGCTTTGCCTTTAAAATGTAGCTCATGTACTAGTATCCAGGGGTTTAGAGGCAGCATTTTCAAAAAATACGACCATCTTTATCAGAACGAAAGGTACTGGAATAGGTGATTTTAAAATCCTGCTGAAATCCTGGCAGTGGTGGTGAGTGCCAAGTACATTACATATACATGGATATCCACACACCCAGCTCTGAAAAACCATTGTTCTAGGCTTGCTCTTGACTACATAACGGAAGAACACTAAAACTCTCAGTGCTGAGAAGAGCCACCAGAATTCTGTACCTGCTGAAACAGTACTAAGAATGCTGGCAAACCACATCAACACCTCAGCGGAATGTCCTTTCTTTCTAAACTCAGATTAATACCCTCACAGTGAAGTAGATCAGATCAAGTAATTAGTCAGAGCTTGGTGGTATATTTGCCACAACATGCAATTATCTCAACTCCAGCTGTCCTTCCCTCCCCCTGCTATGAATGCAGAGTACTCTGCTTAGGAATGAGAAGGTAGTGCATAACAAGCACAGAATGATTAATAAGAGTTTCCATCAGAACTGATATTGGCATAAATGATTAAGCCCTTTCAAAATCAACTCATCTATTAATGCGAATGCCTTAAAGCGAAAGCTCATCATTTAGGGCTGCTCCTGCAACGGGCAGCAGATCTGTATGTTTTCTTTGAGAGCGCAGTTCTGTGCTTTAGTGGATCAGGAAATACTGATTTTGAGCGAGTCATTGATTTTATCGTCAGAACAGATTTAGCTTTGAGAATTGATTTTATTAACCTATTTTGTAACCCCCTCTAAACATGTGGTTTGAGAGCAACCCACATTCTCTTGATGTAAATGCCATTTGTAATTTAGCCAAAAAAACATTTGAGTGGAGACAGGCCAAATTCATTTTTCATTTCTGTTTGTGCCATTCTGGAATACGCTCAGCAGTCCTGCCAGGATGTACAATCGATTCTGACTAAGGGAAATCACAGTTCCCTTATTTTCATTGATATAATTTTGGATTACATGCTTGACTTCAAGAGGATGTGATTATTTCATAGGGTTTTCTGGTTATCAGCAACTATTTGGGGACAAGTCTACTGAGAAAAGGTGACATGGTTGCTTTTCATGTTACTGCTGGCGTGTAATTCAAGTTGGACTTCTACTGCCCACATAAAAAACCTCAAAAGTATGGATTTTGTGAAACATTTCAACAAGAAGTTTCACTTAAACTGCCCACAAAACAAATCCTCCAAACAAGAAATGCTTCCAAAAAGCTGTGTGTACACCTGTACTACAGGTTATCATTGATGTGACCTCACCTATCCACAATACAGAATGACAAGGTAAGTATTATCATAGAATCATAGACTGGCCCGGGTTGGAACGGACCTCCCAAGAGCATCTAGTCCAACCCTCCTGCGGTAAGCAGGCGCATCCTCAACTAGATCAGGTTGCCCAGAGCCTTGACCAGACTCACCCACAGTAGCTCCAGGGATGGGGCTTCAACTGCCTCCCTGGGCAACCTGTTCCAGTGTTAGCCCCCCTCCTGCTAAAGAATTGCTTCCTAACAGCCTATTTTAATCTGCCCTTCTCTAATGTGAAACCATGTTCCCTTATCTATTCACTCCAGGCCTTCATAAACAGTCCCTTTGCAGACTTCCTGTAGCCCCTATCAGGTCCCCCCAGAGCCTTCTTTTCTCCAGGCTGAACAACCCCAGAGCCCTCAGCCTGTCCTTGTAGCAGAAGGGCTCTAGCCCCTGGATCATTTTCATGGCCTCCTCTGGACCTGCTCCATTGGGTCCCTATCCTTACTGTATTGAGGGCTCCAGAGCTGCACATGGGACTCCAGGTGAGGTGTCACCAGGGCTGAGCAGACGGGCAGAATGCTCTCTCTCAATCTGCTGGCCATGCTGCTTTTGATGCAGCCTACAATGTGATTGGCCTTCTGGGCTGCAAGTGCACATTGTCTGTTCTAAAACACCGTCCTTTACCATATTGTTTGGGATATTCACTGCCATGCTCAAAATTTGTGTGAAGATTATCCCAATCTATGTGGTAAGAAAATATAATGAATTCTTAGAATGCTGGAACAATTGCAAACTGTTGAGAGATGTGCCTCGATGGTTTCTGAAGGTGCTGCAGTATGGTAGAACCTGGACTGTTCATGGAAAAAAAGGTTATTTTTTTTTCTATAAAAAGAAGCTCCTGCCCATCTGAATGCTGATGTCCAGAGAACAACATGAAGAAGAATTTGCTCTGTGATGTGTTTTTTGTTAGCTATGGCTTTGCTGAAGCCCTTTCTCCAGGCCACACTGGAATGCAAGGTACACTCAACATATTCCTGGCTGGTAGCCGACCTACTAAAAAGTAGGATTTTAGGACTATTTCAAACTATTTGAAAATGACCATATTTGCTTTTACCCCTAAAAATACACCCTTTATATTTATATTAAAAAAATTATTCTTATTTTCCTGCTTTTGCCAG